>DWJZ01003855.1:0-16257 GCA_018249125.1 Asbolis capucinus | reverse complement strand
TAAAAGCGAGAAGGACATCCGTAGGTAGTTCCTATGATCTCTATGTACAACGATACTTACTGGTTCAAGTATCCGACATTATATCCCACCAATAGTATAAATATATATATTAGTAAGGTAAATAGCAATCATTGGTAAAAAAACCAAAATACTATAAACACAGTCATTTAATCAAATAAATTATCACGGGTACACTTTGCCTAGTTAATAACGACGTACGGGTATTCACAATTTGTTTTACTAACATTTCGACATAGTTGCTTGAACAAAGTTCACAGCAAAGTCCGCCAATAATAAATTCACAATTTGTATTACTAACATTTCGACATAGTTGCTTGCACAAAGTTCACAGCAAAGTCCGCCAATAATAAATTCACAATTTGTATTACTAACATGTTGACGTAGTTGCTTGAACAAAGTTCACAGCAAAGTCCGCCAATATATACGTAAATACCCGTTTTAATTTGAAGATAGCGAAGGGTAATTAGAACCCACAACATATTGTTAGTTTCACTGATTCATATTTTGCTTCAAGCTTATGGGCGCCTGTAGACCTTATTCAACGATAGCAAATATCATGATTTCGTGCATCGTGTCGCGCCGAGATATGGCAAATATTGTAGGTATCAGACTGAACTTTTTGAATTACGAATTTCACTTCATAGCATTATAAAATAAAAAGTTATTTAATCTTAAATCTTAAATTAAAAACCTATGTGAATATTTATTACTTAAACATCTTCACGTATAATTTAATACCTTCCATAAAAATTCGTAAAATTATAAAATAATGTATACGATAGTTTTACTTATAGACAGCACTAGTAACAGTCCAAAAGTTGATAATTATAATACTAGGAGGAAAAAAATTATCTACAGCTAATTTAAATACTAGTCAGACTTGTGAATTTGAAATTTTTAAAATAATTTAAAAATAACTCGAATAAAGTCTTGAGTATAATTCATACATTGCTCTGTTGGCAACACTATGTATAAAAATGGTGTTGGACAAAATGAAAAATAAAATTTAGGAACATAAAATTTATTAATACGCTGTGCTGTAATCTGTTTTTCGATTTTTCATGTTTTCGAAAACATCGCAAAAAAAATATAATTGTCGGACTTGTAAAAGTAATGTCAAAAAACCAATAGAATTAAAAAAAAATGTCTTAGATCCTGATTCGTTAGGAAAATAAAATCGAATTCAAAATTAAATTGTAAAAGGTTATTTTAGAAACAGACTTTGCCATGAGGTACGATGGGGTAAATGATTTATTCACATTCTTCGTTATTACCACCGTCAATTAAAAGACTAAAAATTCTTCAATAAAATAAAAATGGAAATATTATGCAATTTTTTTGAGAAATAACTACCCGTCCACCCCTTAACTACCCACGAAACAGACATAAGATCTTTGTCATAAATCTGTACAAAAGATAGAAAAGAGGTATTTACTCAAGAAGAGTATAATGTAATTGTCTCCAAAATAATATAAAAGAAAACGAAAACTCATTTATTCATCTTTTTATATACGAATGAATATATGAATGGAATGAATGAAGCGGATATTATATTTTTAGCATAAATTAGTTATTTGATGACCAGGTTGTGCAGCAGTTGAATATTGACAAATAAAATCTGAAAAGTATATTTATTTTAAAAGTATATGTACCGATGTATATGTACCGATTCGAGAGTCGATTTATAGAAAACATGACAATATAAAGTCGATTAATATAAAGTCAAAGTTAGTATAAGAACTATGCAAAATTAACTATTAAATATATAGGAAAATTTGTAAAGATTTAAATAAAAAAAATTAATACCATTAGCACAAGTGAGAAAATTAAAACAACTAATTTTTCGCTTATTATCTAATCAGACATCGATAGCAATTAATCGGTGATTCCAATCACAATTATGTATATTCTTAGATAAAACAGTTTTTCACCAAACACTCTGGCGCATTGACACTATCACAATTATTTTAATAAAGAATCATGGCGTGTTTCATACAATTAGAAATCTAGAAAGCCTAAATTCTCCAAATATTTTTGTTACATTAAAACACTCTGGTTATTAAGCAAATTATTGGTGTATTTTTTCATCAATATTGCTATTATATAAAATACGCCATATTGTTGTAATATGTAAAATGACAACCGAAAATCTAAATTAAAATAAGAAAACAGTTTCGTTAAATAATGACATATTTTAGCCTCTTATAAATATATATATATTTTTTTCAAATTAACGGTTTTTAATTTGAAAGAACTCTGTCATATAAAACAATAAATATAGATTTCCAAACGATGTTTTGATCCCAGGGTTAATTTTTTTTTTTTTTATGTACAAATTCCGCCATGATTCTTTGCGAACTAAACTTTTTACTTCTAATTATCATTATCACTGCTCATATCTCTACTCTTATTCATACTGTAGTCCTGACCTTTCCCGTAATCCATTACGTCATCTAGTTTAGAGAAGTTTCCCATCGCGACCTGCGCTATAGTATCTACCATACTGGACGCGCTCGAGTACGAATGAGTCGACGACGTCAAAGCCTGTGGTTCCTCTTCAGAGTGCTTTAAACTTTGACTGCTATAATCACTTAGATAATCGGGCATCGTCGTTTTCTTCGTCAATTCTAACATTTGATTCAAAAAAGAATCGCCTCCCACCCGGGAAGGCATGCTGAAATCTGTTGCTTGCATCTCAGACACGGATTTCGACGTATCCGCTTTCGATGAACTCGTCTCCGTGTGCTTTAAGGAATCCAAGGAACTGTCCATTTTAGATTTCCCCACACTACCGAAGTCAGGTGGCAAGTAATCCTTATTTCCTTTCAACAAGTCGTGCGGTGATTTCATTAGCATTGTCTGATCTAGACCGACTTTAGACGAAATTGGACTACTGCTCGACAAAGGTTTCATAAGGGACTCCTGCATCTTGAGCAGTGACGGCGACAGAAACATGTTGTTAGCAGCGAGAGTGGACTTAGACATAGGGTCGGGGATGCCCAGAATACCAGCGCTGGAGTACTTGCTAGCGGAAAACAGAGCATTCGCAATATCAGCAGAGCTCATCATTAAGTTCGACGCGATACTGCCAGGTATAGGGGAAGCAGAAGTTGTCGTACTCGTCGATGTGGTGGTTGAAGTCTTTTCGTAATTCCCCATACCACCAGTCAGAGTTTGTAATGAAGCGGAGTAAGAAGGTGGATCGGAGAGTTTGCCACCAGACAAACTGGCTGCTAAATTAGAAGACAGTCCTGGTGTTAGACCACTTAACATGCTATTCGCAGCTGCGAGACTCTCAAGACTGCTAGAACCCAAAGGTAGAGGCATATTCGTTGTTCCCAAACCCAATGCCATGCTAGTCAACATATCCAACCCCGAGGGATAACTTGGCGGAAGAGGAGTACTGGATTTAGAAGACTTCGACGAAGTCGGCAAAATTGGTATATTGAGTGGAGGAGTTTCGAACTTGTGTGGAGACATTGAGCCGATACCTGATGAGACATTTATAGGAGGAACACCTGCTGGTCTACTGACCATTTGCTGCAACGTACTAACTGAAGGGAAGTTAGGGATGGACGTAACTTGACTTGGTTTAGACGCTGGGATGGGCTGAGGGACAGCTAACAGAGCATCTAGATCCATCTTATCATCATTCTCCGAAGAGCATCCTAACTCATCACGGATGAAATGCCATAATAATCCATCACTCTGTTCCCGTGGGAACTTCGGAGTTAAAGTACACTTTAGTTTGTCTAAAAAGGTGGTATCTGGTTTGTAATTGTCCTTGAAGTTTATAAACGTATCATCTGCAAATGTGAAGTAATATTTTATGCTTTTCTTAATTTGTTCCATAGCATGTGTTGATAAGTGGGTGTCGTGGATCATGTTATACTGGAGCAACAGTGGTCTAGGATATTCTGTTGGTCTTTGTTCAGGAGGTGGCATCACCCAGAAGAAAGTCAATGAGGATTCTAATACAGGACTCTCTGGGTTGTATGGTGCTGAAAAATTAACAAAGTTTTTTTAATTTTAGAGATCTTTTTTTACCTAGAATAAGTTAATACTTGACATTGATCCCACCTAATGGTAAGTGGCGATGATGTCTAAAATGTTGGGCGCACTAACTTTATATCTACCTGTTGATTTATAGGCTAATTACTAATCTTGTAAGATTAGAAATCAACTTCTGGATATCATCCATCCATCCATCAGAGTTTGGACACCCACTACTAAATATAGAGAAATTTATGAGTACACTAGAAATTGACCTTGATTCGCTACAGAAGAAGAGTTGTTAAGTGATTACAGAGTTGCCACATTAACTTTGATTTTATCCCGCGGAAACAAAGAAATTTTCTGGGATAAAAAGGATCCTATAATCATTTTCCTTACATAAGCCACAAACAAGCAAAACTTCATTTATGTAAGATACTTACAACATATCACTCCAACACACGGTATATAGGATATCTCCGAAGGTCCTCTCATTTTAATCTGATACTCCAATTGGTTATCACAGTCCCGCAGACTGGGCATGGCTGGATTGGTTGGATGCGAGTGGTACCATCCGAGGAGTGTCAGACCGAGCTTCTCAATCTCTATCTGGATCTCTAACTCAACTAACACTCTTGGACGAGAGTCGTTTTTACTGATCAGACACGGAAACGTGTGTGTTATCATTAGATCTGGAAACAGGATTTGTTTTAGAGTATAGATAAGTTAGAGGAAGAATTATAGATTACTAACAAGACAAAAACTAATTTATTTTAATTATAGTATATATGTAATATTTCATACTATGTTGATTTACATATTTTTTTAGTGTTGTATTTTATTTTAATTTATCCTTCTTCTCACTAGCTTGCTGTGATTCCCGAAAATAATAATAATAAAATGTGAACTTTGTTTATTTAAAAAATGCAACACTGTATATTGTTAATAATCAATCAATCTGACTTTACTGAGTTATGTGCCTTATAAGCATTGAAATATCATTCGTTATAATGATGAAGGAAAATATCGCCAGGAAACCTGCATGCTGCGGAGTTTGCAAAACTCAAAGGTGTGTGAAGTCGGCCAATGCGTACTTGGCCAGCGTGGTGGACTATGACCTCAACCTTCTCATTCAGAGAAGAGACCCTTGCTCAATAGTGGGCCGTGATGGGTTTAGATGAATAGTTCATTACTGCCTTCCTTAACTGTTTATTCTGAAACTGACTGTGACAGGCAAACTGCACTACGATTACACTTCCTGTGTGACGTGACATGTCCCAAAAATACCCATACCCGAGAACAAGCGCTCATCTGTTACATAAACGGGGATCGAACGCGGGACCTTTGTAGGCAAGTTCACTACTAGTCAACATGGACGTTAATAATAAATGGAGTGACTTCCAATTTTGATTTGCAAGCATTATTTGAATGAAAACAGAGCCGCAGTAGAAATGGGTACTGCCGATGTGCAGGAATTGTATGGTGGCATAAATCATTCAACCGTATATAAACGTTGGTTGCACTACACGCTAGGGTTGTCAACTCGTGTATAACATAGAAGAGTTCGCCCTCGGCTTCGCTTGTATGAGTATGAGATGACACGAGCCCAGTTGTGGAACGGTTGTGGGTTGTAATTATGAAGAATGAATATTAAATGTAAAATGTTATTTATATGTTACTAGTGCCCGTCCACGGCTTTGGCTGCGTTATATTTTGATGAAAAGTAGCCTTTGTGTATTACAGGCCACAATCTATCTCTCTGTCAAATTTCATTCCGATTTGTTCGGTACTCTTTACGTGAAAGATCGATTCATCCTCACAAATTTTCGCATTTATAACATCAGATTTTGAGTTTGAAGGGCACTGTAAATTAGTTTCCGGTGGCTCTAATTTTAACTAAAAAAAGAAAGTACTAAATAAAATATTGTATCATACAAATACATAAAAAAGTAGGTACTAAATAAAATAATATTGTATCATACAATTTATATTTATAAATATCTAGGTACTTACATAAAAAAAGGTTATAAATTTTATTTATCTATTTATAGAAAGAAAAATCAATAATGAACATTTTTTTATTTGCTTCCATAAATTATAAATGAAAAATTTGTATCCGGTATCACTGTTATTTTAACGTTTCCACAAAACAATATTTTGACAACCCTACGTAAACCGCGTATATGACCGCTGTGCTGTTTTATACGTTTTAAGGCAATTTTTCACGCGTTTCGTGGTTTATAGCACTTTCGTGTATCAAACATGTAGTATTATGGCTATGTTATACGGTCATATTGACATATAGACTGGCAGAAGTATTCAAGCCAGACCAATACATGTACTCCTTTGTGGGAAAACTCATTATATTTTTCAGGGTAATAGAATTCTTTTGCTAAGGCTGTACTGGCCTGTTGGCGTAGGAGTTAGCTAATCGGCAAAGAAGATATGGGTTCCACTCTCACTTCATATATGTATATGTATGTATTTTATCTGTGACGAACAAGAGTGTTCTGCCTGTTAATCCTACTAATATGTAAAATGCGAAAATTTGTGCTGATGGATGGATGTTTTTTTTCCTTCACGCAAAAACCACTGAACGTATCTGAATAAAGTTTGGCGTACGGATAGATTATAGTCTGGATTAGCAGAATTTTTATTAACATGCCACGCGAGAGAAGCCGCGGTCGGACTTTAGTATTAACGTAACGGAAATATGCTAATAATAAAAAAACTAAGTTTTAATATACCTAACGAAAAAACCAATCAAAAAAACCAATCAAAATCATCAATCATATCGATGTACAAATTTTGACATGGCTCTATCAAAAAAGATGCCGTTGTATCTTAACTACCTGTCAAAACTTTTGCAAGCTTTTCCCAGTACGGACACAATTGTATCCGAAAAATATCTCATTTCATAGTCGGATGATTTCGCTAGATAGTGTTGTTCTTTTGTACGTCTAGTGCAGGGGTGAGCAACCTTTTGAATTAAAGGGCCTATTTTAAATTAGATTTTTACTAGGCCCGCACATAGATTAGCATGATTTATACTTAATCAAATCTACTGAACGTTTTAGAGCTACTATGTAAAGTTTTTATATATTTGCTCAATTTTGTATCATATTTTTTTTTATGTTGTGTTATTTTATATTTTGACCTTCTACGCATAAAAAATCTAATTTAAGATGCTCAAATGGACGCATGCGGCCCGCGGGCAGCGGGTTGATCACCCCTGGTCTAGTGAATGAAGTGGCCTTGGCCGGAACGAAAGTAAACCTTTTATCGGTAACGGCGATATAATGACCCCAGGTCAAATATCTTGTAAACGGTAGCTACCGTTGAGTAAGTGAAGATTTTGGGTTAGATAATCAATAACTCAGTGGTTCAGCTCCTCATTTGCCACCTGGTGACCTAAGAAACATTCTTCTAACCCATGGCCTAGTGCTGAAGATGCCTCATAATTGTCGATTTTAGCACGACCTTCACCAGCTGCTTCAATGTGGAGAGCCAGTAGCGAACGTGCCCTCTGAAGCACGGAAGCGCTCATGATTTTTTGCCACTAGTTACCGTTCTACTGATCGCTATTAACCTCAAAAATGACAGGAAGCTTGTAGTGTTATATTTATTTATTTATCTTTTATTGACCATCATACAAAATGTACAAATGGCGAACTTAATGCTAATTATATTTTATTATTATACATAGTTATACTTTGTAATACGCACATAGCTTTGACAATTACTTGCAGGTTCGAACCCAGGACCTCCCGTTCAATCTAACGCATACACCGTTAGGTTATCAAAGTTTACTACTATTCCGATATCCCGAATTATATATATGAATATATTTTTTTTATATATGTAGTTATAAGTTTATACTTGACTACAACCTCACCTGACGGTAGTTGGCGATGAAGGCGTATAGTAAAACGTATTACTTAAAAGAAACCTGTTCACTCTTGACTTGAAGACGAGACATTATAATTGAGCGGAAACACAGACGCTGGCAACTTGTTCCAATCCTTTGCGGTACGCCATATAAAGGAGGAGGCGAAGCATGCGCCGGAGGAATATCCATGGTGTAAAAATTAATAGGTAATGTAAAAATAGGGGTGCGTCGTGTCGTACGACGGTAGAGAGGGGAGGGGGGGGTACGTCGTGTAACTCCTGCACATACTACAAAATGTACCCTATAGGATACAGATAGACTGGCAACGGTAAAGAGGGGTGGGGGTAAGTCGTGTAATTCCTATGCACACTCCGAAATGTACCCTATAGAATACAGATAACTAGCAACTCTACGCCTTGTAAAGGTTATTGAAATTCAGGGACATTAAACCATTGGTTAGATATGTTGACTATAATCGATACTCGATGAGATTTGAATCGATTGAACACACTTACGATTTCTATCCGTTTCATTGCCTACTTATTTACCTTGACATATCGAAGTCATCGTGATGGAAACGCATTCTCAGTTGTAGACTACGTAGCAACTGTGTTACTGTTCTTAAGCGTGTTAAAATACTATCAGGTGGAGAATTTCTACTTTCGTGAATGTGATGTGATTTCGAACCTTGGTTATTCTAAGTTTTTTAAGCTACGTATACGTGGGTTTTATTGTTACCCTTGTGTGTACTTATGTATATAGTTTTATCTATGTTACGGATGCAAAATATATTACGTTTAGTCAATTATTCGGTTACAGCAATTTTAAATATTGATGTATCTTTGTTTCAAACATGTTAATGGTAGCACCGTCTATATGTAATGTCTCTGTGACTCTTTCTCTCTCTCTGGTTGGTCCTCCACTGAAGATGGTGATGATGAAGTAGATTGTCTCCATTGGTTTCTATCTATGACAATTATGAAGAATGTTTTTGGTGTCTTTGGGGAGAATTTTGGCGTTTCCGTATATGTGATCACGTGAAACCATATACTTTTTGAACTCTTAGCCTTCTGTGTTCCCGATGTTAATACATTTTTCGTTTGACCTTTCCACTTGTAATTTTATAATCGAAATTAATGAGGTGTAAATTGTAATAAAAAAGCCCCTAAAATTTAAAAGACAGTTAACAGACTAAAAGCTAGGAGAAGATATATATTCTAACTACTGTAACTAAATTATCATAAGTAATAGACGCTAAGAAATTAAAGATTTAGCCGGTAACCGCAGTGGCACGTACTGGAGGTGAAGTTCAAAAAGGCAAAAGACGTGCTCGACCTACTTACAGTATCAAAGCAGTACTAAAAACCTGTCACACAGTCCTCGAATCAGACTCGCCAATTAGCTCCGAAACGGGATCTTAACGGTGTTTGTGGTTTTGAATTAAAAATAATCTTACATTACCGTTAACAAACCATCGTGTTAGTGTGTTTTTAGTTAAACAGATACTTGTACAGATAAAGATACAAAGATAATATGCTAAGCATAATTTGAAGTCCACTTAAGAAAATTAAGCGCACGGACGAATATAAAATTTGTTGGAGATATAAATTAAATGGTTAATGTAAGCAGAGTATAGTGTAGAATTGGTCAGGTGTATTCGAGATTTCTTATTCTATTTGTTCGTGTTTAGTGTTAATGTGTGTGACACGCATGCAAAATTCAATCATGTCCATTTTTTTAATTATTCTACAGGCAATGTGTTAAGGCAAATTTTAACAGAATCTACAAACGTATTGAATAGTAACTGAATAAATGAATCAGCTCTAGTTGTTTGATTGTTTCATGCACTATTTGTTCATATTTTAATTTTTGCCCTAGATGTGTCGTGCTGCCTGCGAAGCTATCCTTAGTTGCTAAGCATTCTAAATTCGATACCCAGACAGGTATATGACATATCGGTGTACCAATCCTACGGTACAAGAATGTTATTTAAATGAGTGAATCTTTTCTTTTTGACAATTTTAGAATATAGTTACATGTACGTGCCAATATGAGAATAGCTGAGACACAAATTAAAAAAAATATATATTGTTCATTGCAACCCATAACTATCCCACTATTGGGTTCGGGGCTTTGACAATGTGAAGGGTATAGGTTCTAGTCCACAACGGCTAAGTGCGGATTGATCGACTTCGCACACCTTGACAGTGACAGTGTAGTCTTATGTCCATAGGTGACGGTGACCGCTTACAATCACGTGACCCGTTTGACTGTTTATAACATGAAAAAACAAACATAGCTTCTTTTTAAATATCTTATATATACCTTATATTTATTAAGGTAATGTTTAAAGATCTACCAACAACACCCAGCGTTGACCTGTGGACAATATCATTAGATATTAAGACATGCCCTTTTTTTACCTTTTTATAAGAGGTGACATAAATATAAATAAATACAGAAAACGGTTTCAATTTTATTAGCATACATTTCAAAGTAATATTAGTTTTTTAACGATCGAATCTAACTTTATCCTCAACTTTCACCCCAAGATCATTTGATAAACAGATGCTTGTAACTAGCAGTACTCTAATATATTAATTAAGAAGTTTAATGACTCATAGTATTCTGGTAGGTATTTAGTTCCACTAATAGTTTTTGTGTTTACTAATTAGTAGCTTTAAAAGTACCAGCTCGCATTTCAAGTGAGAGTTGTCGAGACAAATTTTTGTCTATAACCACCTACTTGCCCACTTAAAAATATAATTATCATGATTTAACCAAGCGCTGACGGCTTGTGTGTGATAGAAGAAGAATTGGTGAGGCTAAAAGATGGAGAAAAAGAAGAGAAAGAAAACAATGAATACATACCTTAAACCAAGGTGATCGACCTCACTGAACTTGCATAACACGACCTACGCCTATAATGGCAATTTCACTTTCCTTGAAAACAATGCACGTTTATAATTAACCATCTAAAGGTCGGTAAGGTGTCTCTAATGAGCTCTGTTATGACTTGTTCCGATCTTTAACTGTAACACTATCGAACGATACATAAATACCATTTCCATTGCTGTGTTAAAACAGACACACCTTCCCGATGTTTGAACAGAACCGGCAATGGATAACGAAACATTAAAATTGTCAATGATAGCGATAATTATCAACAGTGTCTTTACCTCTCCGAGCGTCCATTGCTGCGTTATACCAGAGACACCTCCTCGATGTTTGAGCGAAGCCAGCAATGGATGATGAAGCTTTAAAACTGAATGGTAGTGATTATGATCAAGTTTCTCTACCCGAGGCGAGCGTGGCCTTGCTGAATTGATCATATTATACTTACATGTAAGATCGTCAACACTTTCTAGGTTCATTGTGCGTTTGCTCACACGAACGGCTTGCGGCTAATATGCCTTTTTAACTTATCGCAGGTTATCGTCTCCAATCGATTTTTTAATCGACCACGACGCCGCACCTTTTACGGTATCGATAAATAATCGGCAATTCGGTAAACTTGTTATCAGATGGAGAATTTGTATTCAAATTATCAGATTTTTTGTACTTGAATATCATTTTTTTCGTTGAATTACTTTAACGGGAATTAATGTGTTTCGTCCTTTCAGTCGATATTTCACTCTTTTTTCTTATCTCTTTCTGTTATAATCGTCACTTCGACCATAACAGTCCCACTACTGTGTTCGGGTCTTCACTCAGAATGTGAGAGATAGAGGCTAAGCTACGAGGCTGGCCAAGTACGGACTGGTGGAACTCACACACCTTTGGAAACTATGGAGAATTTTCAGGAGTACAGACTTCCACACGTTCACACCGTAGCAAATGATAATCAACTTCTGACACGCACATAACTTTGAAAATTAGGTGTGCGCGTGGAATTTGAACTTCGTACTTCCCGTATTAGGGGCCTATTTTCAAACCGTTAGGCTATCGTTGCTTGCATATGTACTTATAAGTATATCTCTGTGTGGTCCACTTTTGATAAGTTAAAAATGTAAATAATGTAACTTTGTTCCTGACAGTTTAACCTCACAACTTTTGTTTCTTAAAAAATATTTACTTTTCGTTTTATAAATAAATTTTATAACCTTGGCAACACAATTCGCTAACTCCCCGGCGTCTTTTGATCACCAATTTGTTGTCTGTATTCACAATTCATAACCATGAGGTAATGAGAATTTAATTGGCTTTTTGACAGTTCACCGTGTCCATATTTTTAACTTTTTACACTAGGCTCGTAAAACAATTCATGCGGTATTATCAATACCATCTGCAGTTTAAGTTTAAGCTGAATTAGTGCGCCGTACCACCCAGATCACATCGGTGCTTACCATCAGGCGGGATTGAGGTCATAAATTAATTAATGGAAAATAAAATAGAGCATAACTTTAAAACTTAAACCTTCTACCTCATATATGTTTTTGTGCATTTACCCTCGTAAACGTCCAACATTTGGAATCTACCCTAATTTCGATAAAGTACCGTAATAAAACAGATGAACCCGCAAAAGAAACTCATTAAAAAAATCGGTACCTAAACCTATACATACTTTTTCTCTTAAATTCATTTGTTTATCGATGAAATTGTACCTACACAAATTTATACATGTAAGCCTTCATGCATCGGTACGTCCGCGACCTATGATCATGTTAACGCATGTCTGTACAGACGCCCATTCAACACGTAATTAAACGCCTCTGACGCTGGGATAATTAAGTGCATTGCAAGATGGCGCTTATGCAGCTATGATTTATAACTGTATTCATTCATATATCATTAACATTAGATTATGGATCTCTTCGCAAGTAAATTATTGGACGGTAACAGGGAATTGTTATTGTAAGAGAAAAATGGTAAACTCTTGGGTATACACAAAATAATAAGACACTGCCATCTTGTTTCGATTGTACCTAAACGGAAAAGTTAAGCATATACAGGTCGGCGATGGGTGACTGCTAGTGGCAAAATTTATGAACTATTCCGTGCCTTAGAGGGCGCAACTGTCGGTCCCGATTATCCTTACATAGCAATCGTTAAGTCATTTCAGAAGCCTTCGGGTTGCACAAAAATTTCCAACCGTTAGGTTTGCTACTAACCCGTTTACCAATTGACACTGCAGCAGGATGGTAGAGTATGCATCCTTGGTCATGAAGAGAGATTCGTACTCAATAATTGGCTTTTAGTGAGTTAATGCCAAATTCCTAAACTAGGCGCAAATAACATTCCACAACCAGTTATTAAACTAACATCAAAAATTAATTCAAAACTAAATAAGTAATTTGTAACTGAAAAAGAAATTTAACGCAATTCAATGCAACATTCACTTACAACTTCGTCTTGACGTGCACGCAAGAACTTTGTCGGATTCCGCGAAATACTTGGAACACGAGCAAAGTGTGCAAAGTTTGCAGTGTGCAAAGTTTTGCTTGAAGGGTATTTAGCTTGTTAGCGCGTTGTGGTAATAAGCCGGCTTAGTTCAACTGAAAATCATTGTTGGGTCACATTTAAAGTTCATAACGTCCAGTTAATACATTCCTAAACGTTTTTCAGAACAATTCAATGGTTTAACCGTGTTTAAGCATGTGCATAGGAATGCATTTTTGTGTGAATTTGTTATTTGATCATTTTTAAAAGGACGTATTGATAATTCGTAATAGTTCCACTCATACTCTGCAATCTTCTTGTCATGGCTGGCACGAATAATACTAATAGCATACACATGCTTACACACACATACACAAAACACGCAAATAACACTTATGGCGTAAGAACTTTCTGTCGTATAAATTCGTACTTGATTCCGGAATGAAACAAAAGACTCGCAAACAGGGCCCTGTTTTCAAAATAATATTTTTTTCACGTAGTTTTCAATCTCCCACTGTTTCGGAAAGAGGCGAAAAAACGGCGAAAGGAAACATACATACTCG
Organism: Asbolis capucinus; assembly: GCA_018249125.1. Taxonomy (NCBI): domain Eukaryota; kingdom Metazoa; phylum Arthropoda; class Insecta; order Lepidoptera; family Hesperiidae; genus Asbolis; species Asbolis capucinus. The sequence goes on along the minus strand of DWJZ01003855.1, from coordinate 2,412 downwards.
TATGTATGTACCTTTTGATTGATTTTGCGAACAAACACGCGTGCTTTAACTGGTATCAAGTAACAACCCGTTGGCCGGGATTCTTACATATATTTTATTATTTATGGTTATAAGGTGTACAAAGTTCATATGAAGCTTTTAAGCTTGGAGCTTTTCGGCAGCAATTAAAATTACGAAAACAGAATTTTCTGCTAGGTTTTTCAGCATTTATTTTGCGAGCTTTAGGATGAGGATATTAATTAACTTTTAACATTTAACCAAAAGCTCTCAAAAAGCTTTTAGTTACTGTTTAAAATTCTTAACATGGTTAAATTCTATGGAATTTAACTAAGTAGTGTATGTAGTGTATGTAACTAAGTATGTAACTAAGTAGCATGTAGTATAGTATATGTACTATACTACATGCTACTTAGTTACATTAAGAGGCTTTGTTTGAAATAAAAACTTTCCCCTTCATGTTAACAAACGAAACGAATTTTTTACGCTTACGCCAAGACACTGTTCCTGTGATGCCAAATGGCCATAATAAAATTTAGATAAAATAGCTGTATATAATATTACAGTCTGCTATATTTTTAAATAATAAATGATTTATTTTGCGCTGTAAGGAACTAGGCTAGAAGACTGTTATTTTGAACAATAATGAATACTAGGGTCCGCACGCAGCTTCGCTCGCCTGTTATATTAATAAAATTGGCCTATATGTTGTTTCAGAGTATATTCTATCTCTGTACCAAATTTTATTCAGATCCGATCAGTAGTTGCGTGTAAGAGTAACAAACATATGTACATCCTTATTTCGCATGTATAACATTAGTTGGTTTATAAGAGGCAAAATATAAGCACTTTACTGCTGCACTCAGAGTTGTTAATGATTACTTAAATCGCTCCTGTAGAATCTGTATACAAAATCTGTACTTACCATAAACCTAACCATTAGCCATTAACCAACTCTGCGTGATTTAAGAATGCCCCAAACATCGTTATATGAATCCGTCTACATCCTCGCTCAACTCATTGATGGCCCACTATTGAGAACGGGTCTTTCCTCATGAGGAATATAAATTGCTGGTTTCCTTTAATATTTTAATTATTAAAATATTTGCAAATTGCGTACCGACCCACGACTCATTAATTATTCCTAAGTGTTACTGCGATTTTGAATTATAACTAAAATAATGTAATTACGAATAATGATGACGAATCGCCCTGGGCGTGTCATTGATTTTGTTGTTAATCAACGAAATGACCATCAGACCTTGGCATGAATTACACAATCGGATATTGTTTTCACGGAAAAGGTACTCACGGTTTCGGTAAATTTACTTAACACTGTTACAAAAATGTATAGAAACACGAGTTACTGCTCTCGCTTCGCTTTGGTTAAGTTAAGGGATAAACGGAATATTTTGAATGTACACAAGTGAAGTGCGTTCAAAGATTTTTCCTTGGCTTGAATCACGTGGGACACTATCTCTCTCTTTTTTTCGTACTCTTTAGAGTAAGACATAAGCCTTTATTGTTTTCCGTATAAAGGCGTAACTCTTATTATTCCAAAGAGTATCTTATCTCTTACTATTTTACGTACTCAACATATAAACTATAAGCATGTCTTACATTAAGTTTCATCTCTATAAAAACCCTGTAATTCTTTTACAAATACAATTAATGGTGTTTGTTTTAGTTCACGAATTACGGTCAGGGTTTTATTAAACTATAGGCAATCAATTAACCTCAAGAATGATTTGATCTGTAAGGATAACTTAGGGTTAATTACAGAACATAATTAATTGTTAAGCATTCGTGTCACACGTAGCCTCGTCACACCCTAGATTTAATAGTTATTTCGTGACGTGAGGTCCTATTATTGCTGTCAAATTATAATTTAATGTTGCCCGCGGCTTCGTTTGCAAAGTACATTATTAAATCGCAATCTATATATGTGCTGTGGACTATAATCTATCCCTGTACCAAATTTCATTCGGTTCTGATTAGCAGTTTTTGCGTGAAGGAGGAAACATCCATCGGTCCTAAAATATCGTATTTATAATATTAGTAGAACTAGTAACCCATTCTTGATGTTCGCGTAACTGTACTATCCTTTTCCGTTTTACTGCGTAAACAAAGTTTTTGGATGACTAGTGGCGTTTTTTTAACTATATATAATAATAATACAACTGCTGATAACAGATAAAAATAAGGTTTATTAAAAATATTTAAATTTAATTATAGATCCATAACAAAGGAACATTCACAATTTCATAACCGTATTTTTAACCGTTGAGGAGTTCCCTTGTCTGGAGCCAATCCTGAACATAGTATCAGGTCATGCTAATCATAAATAAATAAATCAATAAATAAATGTCTCAGGACAACTTACACACGGCCATCTGATCCCAAATTAAGCGTTTA
>DWJZ01003854.1:0-16258 GCA_018249125.1 Asbolis capucinus | reverse complement strand
CACATTTATATTAGCTGAGCTTCAATAAAACTTCAACTTCATGATCGGAATTCAGTTGACATTTCGTTGATGAACGACTTTCGGAGCAAAGTCGTTGGGGGGCCGTTAAAAGCCGAATGTGAAAATCAAATTCCGCTTTAACGACAAAGTCCTTACTATATAACTACGACTTTGGAAACGAGAAACGGCTGAAGGGCGACCTCTGGCCGGACACCTTTAATAATTTTATTATTTATCATAATTAATAGCGATATTTTCCTTTACGTTAATGAGCGAAAAACAATTAATTCTCATAACTGCGTAAATACTTTAACTACTCGAACCTACTACCTACTAGAACTAGTTAATCATAGAATCTGAGACATTTGTGCTCAGTAGTGGGCAACGAAAGGATTTAAGATAGCCAATACACTTGAATCACTATTAAAATTAGTATATTAAAATCCTATTCGGAACTGAACTTGAATTTAATTTGAATAACCAATATTGTAAACCAATCTTGTACCTTTCTTTTGTTATCGAGGAGGTAATCTTCCAAAGATACTCGAACCCAGAAGTTACAGTTATGTACGATTTCTACCTACTAAAACCCCCCCCCCGGATATCCATCCATAGCATAAGCGAAGGCACCGGAATCTCATGAGAATGCACCGGTGCAAACCATCTTGTACCTACCCATTTTTCATGCAAATAAAATGATTGTATTATATTGTATTGTTTGCATTGCATGCACATTGCATTGCATTGTATTGTAAACGCTGTGAATAAAACCAACAGTCAAAGTCAGAATGCATCATGTATGTGAGAGATCGTGGCTGAAAAAAATGTTATTGCACGCTTCCGTGCTCCAGAGGGCACTTCAAGCTGTCGGTCCAGGTCGTGTCCAGCAACAAGTCGTGTCTAATGATATGTTGGTGACTTAAAAACTTCCGACATTTGGGCTGGACATTCGCCACTCTCTATAGGCACTGGAGAAGCACGGTGCAACATGCTCAATCTTCCTCAGTGATGGGACCCTTGCTCGAGTGAACCATGGATAGGTAGAAAGTCAGAGATAGCAGAATGATTTGAACGTTGTTCTCTTAAGCGGGACTCTGCGGTCAAACCCTGCGCACTTCTAATACCTCACCACCTTAGAAGTTGATCGTCACTTGCTTCCGTAAAACGCAACGCAGAAACCCGTACACGCGAGGGTACCCCATAAAGTTATTGAAGGTGTGAAGTCTATTAATCCATACTTGGCCAGTGTGGTGGGTGAGTGGAGACCCGAACCCAGTAACGGAACAGTTGTGGGTTGCAATTAAGATAATTTAGTAGAACTCCCTTAACCTGAACGTTACCTGTCGTGTCTTATTCGCTCGTGTGCTTATTCAAGTATTTTCCTGTTAAAATAATTGCAAGAAATAAGTCATAATCTTACGGGAAAATTAAAAACCACAAATACACTTTCATTTTTTATTATATTTTAATAGATATGATTAAATACTGTTGAAAATTTCCAACCTAAGTTCTATGTGACAACACTACTTACTATGCTACTTTCTACTGCCATGGAGTAAAAACATGAAATATCATGGACTAAGAATTACTGAGTAGTAATACTTTAAGCTCATTCATTTCCTAAAATACTCGTTGTTATAAGTTCGTAATATTGAATAAATATAATCTACATTATAATATTTTTAATGTAATTAGCCGCTACTGAATTATTCATTAGTCTTAGTTTTATTAAGTCTAAATGAATGAAATTATGCTATCGTGAATACAGATGTCAGGTCTAATAATACTCGCCAATCCACTAAACTGTCTAATGTAGGCAAATACCAATTACAACCCTTTACTAGTGTGTGCGCGAAAAAGACTGATCGGTTTTGATTGGTTTGTATACAGTATCATCTTTATTTCTTGTGCATGGATGGGTGACAGATGTATTTTTAGGCATTTTATCTCTACACGGGTCACACTGAAAGCTGCCAATCAAAATGAAATGACGCATTCTTGGTGAAAACAGACGGATGCATTTTTAGGCAGGATTGTCATAACACGGGTTACACAGAAAACTTTACAATCGAAATGCTATGATGTATTCTCGACGACTAGTTCCTTCTGATATGACCATTGAAGCGTTTAATCTGTTATTTGTCGGAATCTCTTTCATGTTTTCTTTAAACGGCGCTACGGCTTCTGGATTTTGAGAGCTATTCCTTTCAGTTATTATTAACATGATTATCCTGGTTGGTCGTTAGTTTCCTCGACGAGGACGGTTTCTAGCTTCTTAGATGCATTATAGTACTTCTATTTTCAAACGGTAGTCGTCAAAATGACTCTCCAGGCGTTTATATCGCTTTTTTTTTGATTTCAGTCCTTACTTCTTTTGTAACAATTTTGGAAGGGAAACATCTGACTGATTAAAAACTTGCTGATTACAATACCTTGCTTCTTCCATCGGGCAAGACGATATCAAACGTAGCCGTCGATTTAAGATAGAGGTTATAATTTGAGAGTATTTCGTGTTGCCTAATTATATTTATGAGCGTCTTCGTCATATTATATGTATGTATATATGAATCAACCATGATTTTCTGTCAAATTATGACGCAGAAAAGACTTCTATAAGTTTTCTGGTTTGACTTTTGTGAACCATAAGTAATTGCTGCATAAGGAGGTTACGCCAATTCGCAGAGATAATTTTGATTGCTTCCATCATGTTTTAATTAAATAGCCATTGGTGTAGACATCGTCATGAAATGCCGCTCTTTCTCTTGAGTAAGACTGCTTCGAAAGTGAAAATAAATCGTAGCGTCATCTGCATTTTAAGACAGCAATATCCACGATAACCGGTTTTTAAATTGCCGCCAAAATTTTTCCCAAAGTTCTGTGTATCTCGCTATTTCCAAGAGAGTTCTTTATTCAAAATTTAAAGGAAATTTTCATCAATTTCGTCCAAATTTTCTTCCTGGCCATTTCTAAATTATGTGTGACCCATATCTTATCTTGTTAGAGTTAAACACTATTATTCTAAAACTATCTAAATTACCTACGCTTTAATACAGGCCGTGCACATTTTGGCAAATTATAAACAGCATAAATGGAATATATATATATATATATATATATATATGTATACATCTCCTTTTTTACATAAAAGCTTTTTCGCAAATTTTTGATGTTTTTTTAGCTTATAGGTCGTATAAATCGTAATTTTTTTTATTTATTGATATCGAGCAACTAAGGCCCATAAAAATACATACTATATAAAAATATTATAGACTAATACATACGCAATCAATAATAACATCAATTATTTATGTAATTCGTTGAGAATTACCTTCATATCATTTGATTTTAAAGGGACTTTGTTCCAAATTGACAAAGCAAACAGATAATGAGACACAAACATTTACTTAATATTAATTAACTTTTTAAAGCTGCTATTAAATTTTGTAACTTACAACTACAATTTTTATTATAGCATGTGCATTGTTTTAGGCAATACAGATAAATATACTCGGTGCAAATTTGATCTGGTTTTTTTCACACAATATTGACAAGTTGCCAGTTCGAAATTACACCGTGTATGTGTGCAATATTTTTTATCCAGGCGCAATCGGCTTTTTGCTTTTAACTATACATGTTACTATTTAGTTTTCCTACAATAAAAAAAAATAATAGTCAAATACTAAAACTAAGGAGAAAAGTACTCACCTATAGTAGTTAAGTCTAAAAAATAAATATAATTATTAATAGTAGGCAATGCAATACTTTTTTTTTCAAATTAATAATTGTAAATGTTACTCATGTGGGTGAGTTAAAATCACATTACACATAATTCTCAAAGAAAAGTACAAGCCTTTTTGTGTTGTGTAATAATTGTCAATATTATTCATATACAGAGGAGAATAAATATCATATTAAACACACATCATTCACAAAGAGTAAAGTACAGACTTTATGTATAATTTTATATTAATTATAATTCATATCGGTGAATTAAAATCACAATATATAGCATTTATAAAGAGTACACTGTACAGACTTTTTTGGTACAATAATTAAGAAAATAAAGATTATTCGTCATAGGCGAATTAAAATCACATATAGAGACATCCCTTTAAGGAGTAAAGTACAAACTTTCCATCAATTTACGAATATTTATATAATAATTCCAACTAGGAATAAGAAGTGTCCTTGTACAAATTTTTCTACACGACTTTTTTCTCTTTTTCTTTTATTGTTTGTACAAATAAATAAAGTAAATAAAAATAATTATTACTCATAATTATTAATAAGTATTAAATATGATACATTATGTTCGCATAGGCGAATTACAATGACACGGAATTACAGACATGTTTAAATCGCAGTAAAAGTATTATGACTATACCTTTAAAAGTTGGTATTTACTTAATTAACTGTGAAATAAATAGTTAAAATTATAATTGATTAACAATACCTACTTCAATAAATAGACGACGTAAGTATGAGTAATAAGTTATACCTAAACATTAATTATCTAAATATTGTACTTCAAGATTGAAATATAATAATTATTGTATTATTCGCACAGCACTTAAATTAATTTTAAAACAAAAAGTGCTTTTCTTTATTTGAATACAACCTTCCAAAAAAGTTACAATTATTCAATAAATTATGAATCAAAATAAGCGTCATTGGTCATCTAATTTTGTCATAATGACAAAAGCCCTGATATCCCCATGTATCTAAAATACATCCATGAGCAACCCTCACGGTACAGTGGCGCCGCCACTGTCAAGTGGTGACCCACTGACATAATTTTACCGAGCACCTGAAGTCCAGCACCAAATTCAATAACAACTTGACAACAATTTTGAATCACAGTCGCGAATGACAGAATTTACAAAGAAGTCCTAATTTTAATCGCTCTTGCTAAAGTAGCTTTCGCGTAAGCACCGAACAATATGCACCTTTCAATAGGTACTTAACATCATAATTATGAAACAATTTCTTTTGGCTTCTGTTAAAAATTCTGAATCTAAAAAGTTTCTACTAACTACTGTAAATTTTAAAACATGTTTTTTGGCTCCCATAATGGCTCCTATAATTCACATGGCAAAGGGGAAATCTTTCTTTTTTTTTAGATTCATTGGATAACCCGTTTTGAAACATTTGGGTTGATGAATTAAATTCAGATATTATGTACATGTTGTAAGTACATGGTATCATGGACGGCGAACGCCATCTTTATTTTGTTTAAGAATCCTTTTGCAAAATATTAAGCTATAGGGCTGACATAAGTTTTGTTGTGGTAATGTCCCTACCATGTAAATACTTGGCCCTGAAAATCTGAAAAAAATATTACATTAGCATAATGGAGGGAAAAGGATACTTCTAGGAAAGGAAAGATAGGCTCACAGGGTAATAAGTACATATATAGGTCAAAGACTGTTCTAAATAGCGCGTAATCTGACACGCTGACTGACACACTGACATTTGGCTGGTTTTTGTTTTTTTCTAATTTTGTAAATAATTGTATTATATCAGTATCTACAATATTCACTATTTGACAGCTACCTTAAAGTGGTTCATAATATTTGTTAGAAGTTTAAATTGTCCCTGTTAAAGTTTGTACAGTAGTCGGATTTTTCTGGGATTTTGTCAAACTTCTGTGACGAAAAATATAAGGACGGGAAGAGACGGAATCAGACTTAGAATTAACCTAGAGATACAGATGAGTAAATTTAGAAAGAATTTTTGGCCCTTTTGTTAACTTTTTTTGTATTATTATTATTTTCTAGTTCTGCAACGCTATTTTACATCTTGAATAAGATTCGACCCGTTGGTTAAGGGCTCTGTAGTCTTTGAAGAAAGCATACTAACTTAGGAAAAAATAATAATTTCAATTATTGGTTTATTGTTAAAATAATCACAACTCACTGTTACCACCAACCTCTACCTATTAGATGTAAAAAAATTAATGTGTGCAATAATTATTTGAAAAATTACGTGTTTATTCCTGAGTATTAGAATCTTTCTCGCCATGGGCGGTCTCATGGATGGTAAGATCGGCTTTGGACGGAAATATTTGTTTACACTTTTGGCATTCGTAAGGTTTTTCATCAGGATTAATATTATACTCGTGAGTTTTATTTTGAGACTGATAAGACAGAAAACTATTAAGAATGAACGATTGTTCCAGGTCGCTCTGTTTTCCCACTGTGTGTATCGTCATGTGCGTTTTAAGATGGACGAACTTTTTAGTTCCGAAACAACACAGCTGGCATTTGAAACACTTTTCGCCTTCATGCGTTTTATTATGAAGCTTAAAGAGATATCTATCGGAGTATGTCTCTCCGCATCTTTTGCATCTAAGTGATTTATCAGAATAGTGCACTCTTTTAAAATGTTGGCGCACTTCGCATCTTCTAGCGAACTTTGCTGGGCACAACTCGCATGCATGTGCTTTGGCGTCAGGATTATGTATGAATTTGTGTGTCTTCAGAGAAGAGGAGCTTGCGTAAGTATGGTTGCATTGCTCGCATTTGTATGGCCTTTCGCCAGTGTGGGTCCGCAAGTGTCTTATTAGCTGAGATGTGTCATGTGAGGCGTACGTGCAATGCTGACATTGATACGGACGTTCCCCGGTATGGTAGCGGATGTGACGTTGCAGTTTACTACGCTCAACGGTCGCGTAGTCACACTCCGAACACTTGTGTGGTTTTTGATGTGTGTGTCTGTATTTAATGTGTCTTTTCAACTCACCTGTAGTAGTGAAAGATCTACTGCAGGTGTTGCAAACTTTCTTCTTCACGCCATAGTGCATGTTGAGATGGTCCTGCAACGAAGAATCAGATGTGAATCCGTGTTCACAAATCTTGCACTTGTAAGGTCTTTCTCCAGAGTGGGTTCTAGCATGTCGTAGAAGTAGATATCTTCTATTGGTTACGTAGCTACAATCTTTACATGGAAATGATTGTGGTAGATTAAGCTCATCATCAGTTTCATCCTTAGGTTTTATACTTTGCTTGATCAAATCAGGTATCGGCACTTTCAAATCTTGTTCTTTATTCTCTTCTTGATTTATTTTTTTATCAGTGAAGTTCTTGCTCCTGTGGGTTTTCAAATGTCGTGTTAGAAGATAGTTCTTCCTTGAACTGTATGCACATTCGTTGCAAAAAAATATTCCACGTTGGTCTTCCCAAACCATAACACCGCTGATATCTTTATCTTTGACTTCGTTAATACCCTCTTCTTTATCGGCGCTTCCACCATTTTCATTTTGTGTTTCATTTTCATCTTTTGACCCACTGCTGCTTTTTTCTTTTTGTACTTCCTTATCCATTTCGGTAATGTTGTCTGTTTCATCACTTATAATTAGGGGTACCGACGGCAATGTATGGTATTCGGCGTCATCTGGCAACTGAATGTTATCGTCTGCAACGGGCTGAACAGGCTGTATTCCAAAATTTATATAATTGTGATTTTCATCCCCAGCTACATTCTCGGCCCCATTTTCGTTTATTTCCATATTTCTGTTTGCGCTATTTATTTTATAGAATAATAACTACATCGACTATTTTTTTATTCACATATGGATACATTGAAATTTGTAGTGAAACATACTTGTACATTTTCTATATTTTAATAATGTTATTACACTTGGCACTTTAACGTTTTGGTCTTTTAGCCACTTTTACTAGATCGCGATTTGTTGACATACTTAAACGATAATGGAAACACACCAAGGGGCGCGCGTATACCGCAGGGTGCCTGTAATGGCCTTTCAATCAATTCGCATCCTATCATTAATCATACATCAATATTTATGTTGTGTAAATCATAGATTGAGATGTTTTCTTGCACAAATCTGAATATCTTTCCTCTACTATGAGTTTATGGTTGAGTTATATTGCTAAAAATGTATAAACGCGTAGTATTATTCGTTATTTAATTATGCGGAATATGTTTTATATATAATTATTATATTTTTTAAATAAATAAGATTTTATTTCGTTTTTATATACTTATACCGATTACTTTGTATTACCGGTATACAAATTCATGAAGAATTTGTGCTAAATTTTAATGATGTTTGGTAAAATTGAGCAAAATAATAGTCCGGTTATTCTATTTCAAAAGTTGACGAGTAGGTTGACTCTATTAACACTGATCTATAGTCCGTATGAAAGATGCACTTCGCATCGTTCTTTATCATTCGTACCGCGAAGGATTGGAGAAGGATTGCCTAACAGTAAAGTATATTTTCTAATCTATATTCATAGCCGAGAGAGATAGCCAGAACCCAGTCGTGTGTCTCTTCCTTTAATTTTGTTCACCCATTGCCAGGCTAGAAAAATGTTATTAGTCAATAATTTTTGTCACAAAATCTTTTATTTAAGCAATTGTATTTTAGTTATTTATATCCACGTATTATAAATCACATAAATTTCGTAATGTATTCCTCAATTGTATGTTAGCAGTATTGTTTTCATAATATTTTTAACTAGGTTTACATGTTAAAAAGGCGTTATGGCGGAAAATTATTATGACATATTAACGTATCGCTTATATGGTTTTTAAAAAAGTTACTTAATAATTCAGCGGTTAAAATGGTAAAAAATCTGTGCTATTTATGCTTGTCCAAGTGAATCTTATAATGAGTGTAATTTACGACGTAATATACGGTGTAATATACGACTTGCAAATTTACACACATGCCGACATGACGAACATTGATAGTGCTGTCCGAAAAAGCAACGCAGATATGGCCAATGTGAGTGGTTGGTCCCAAAAATTCGGCATTACAATTACCCTACATAAGTGCCAAGTTATTATCATCGGTAGCTCGCGCCAGATGGCAAAAATGGACATTGACTCAGTGGCACTTGTGATGTTGTGACACTGTAAGTTATAGTTCTAGTGTCAAAGACCTCGGCATTGTTATCAACAGCAACTTAAATTGGAACGCGCAAGTAATTGAAGGCTGCTAAGCTGTGACCGCCTCTCTGGTTGCCCTAAATCGTCTTAAACATTTTCGTTAACTCGATACTAAGGCTAACCTGGTTCAAGCACTCATTTTTCCGATCACTGATTATGGTGATGTGTGCTGCTTAGACATAAGTGAGGCCCTCTTAAACAAGCTGGATTTTCTCATTAACAACGCCGTCCGCTTTGTATTCAATCTTTGCAAATATGGTCACATCTCCTTTTATCGTTCTAAGCTTAAATGGCGTTCTATTCGAGAGCGACGGAACTTCAATTCGCTCTGTTCCTTATCCTCCATACTCTTTAATCCCCTGTCACCGGATTGTCTGAAATTGAAATTCCAATGTTTGTGTTTTTCCCATGATCGGCAGCTTCGCTCTAACGATAACTACGTCCTTTCCATACCGCTGCACTGATCAGGCTTCGAATTCAATTCATTTTCTATTGAGGTTGCTCGCTCGTGGAACTTGCTCCTTGAGGAGATCAGAAGACCCACTTCCAAGTAAGCTTTTAAAAAAACATGCGTTCTCACCTAGCGGATAGTCATCAGTGGGCCACCAAGTGTTCATCATCTCTCGTAAAGATGTCTTACTTAATGATATATTATAGTTATTTATTGTATGTATAATGTATATTATATATTGTATGTATTTACTATACATGTATATATACGTCTACATATACTGTTTTTTATGTAAATATTATAAAGTATGTATTCATTTATTTATCTTTTATATTAGATATCCTTGTATTGAAACCATTCGTGTATTTGTGGTTGGTCTGATGTGGTTAGCTGGTAGAGGATGCAATCAGCATTAAGCTCGTCATTTGTACCATTATTTTGTATGAAGGTCAATAAAAGATAAATAAATAAATAAAAATAAATTAACCTTTTCAAAGATAAGCTAAAACTAATATAAATTAATGTAACAAAAGTATTGACCATAATTTATTTTATGTGATCCCGGAAGGTCCTATTAATTACTGATTAAAATTACAATTTTCCAAATAATTAAGAAATACAAAGGAAATTTAATGTTTTCTTTTAAAATAAGGAACGAAAAATTACAATGATGTGAGTGAGGCAATAGTAGCTCATTTTGGGCTAAAACATAAAAAAATATTTTTGCGACGATTTAGAAAAATTATTTACAGATCAAATAAATAAAAGAAAAAATAGATACACTATTATATTTCATTTCAAACCCTTTCTTCCCCCCATAACATAACATAAGTAATATTATTTTGGAACACAGGTTCGTTTCCGCGCGCTAATAGGTTTAAGTTTGGACTGAACCATTGTGACTGAAACCACTATACTTAATTAATACTTATATGGAGGGAATAGTTCAAAAAAGAAAGAGACTCTTAGAAAGGGACACATAGCCTTAATACTGCATCTCTCACTCCGCTCGTTTTTCGATATGTTTCTATGTATTCCTGTTTGTATGTTACATCCATGTAATGGGTTATCTTTTTGTAGATGTTAAATATTACATTAACGTCAAAGACGCCAAATTGATATGTTTGACATTGACAAGTTTATGGAATTTTCAAACGCAACCTAAGCTTTGAACGGTTGTTTTAACGGACTATAAAAATTTAATTGGAATAAATCTTAATTTTGCGAATATTAGAAACCGATAAAGGTATGTTAAAATAATGTAATTTAGACGACACAGCATTCTATCTATTAATTGTTCTTTTGTAACATTCATAAAATAACTTTCGAACATTATGCAGCTTGTGTTAGTTTTTTTTGTTTACGCTTCTTAAATCTAATAGTGGCTGTAGACCTCAAATCTAATACCTAACCTAATTGGGTACATGTATACATCATATTGTTGTCCCCTCTTCTATCGTTGTTAGATTTTAAGTGATCGGCAAATTAACAAGTAGAAGTAGGTGCGGTCGGTAGGTGGATGAGTGACCCTCAGGGCGAAAAAAAACCATGAGCGCTTTCGTGCTTCATTAAATTACTATCGATAAGACTTTGGATGGCTCAAAAACTGATGTTGGCCACTAACCCATGTCGTGAGAATGCTCTGTGCCTCCTTAATCACGGGGTAGATGCAGTACTTAGTCTTTCCCATTAAAATCAATGATGCCCTTCTTTATAATAAAGACTAGGTTTTGTCACAGATTTTTGTATATATGTTATTATTAACTTTACTATAAAGTACCAAAAGGTTACTATAACCTTTTGGTACCTAAAACGAAATTATTGCTTTCCATTTGATTTCCTGTTACATAATTAATCAAATAACATTCATTTTATCTCCAGATGCCCTCAGTCTATACATTCTCAAGGAGTGAGAATGACATCCTCCAGGAACTTCTCAGAGTCTTTAGCTCTGGAAGAGGAGCAGTTCGTGAACAATGGAGTCTCCAAGCTGAAGTCCTAGTTGAGCCAGTTGGATGGGATGCACTGTGGAAACTTTCCAAGGAGTTTTGTAAAAAGTTTGGTAAGTTGGGTTAAAATGTGACCCAATTTAGATCTTTGCATGTTGACTTTAGGTTTATTGCAGAACCAATGAATTGAAAGACTAAAGATAGCTTATAAAAAAAACATGCTTTTCTTTTATAAATAAAAAAAATATATATACATATCCATATTTTATGTAATCAAGTTCTTGACAACTCCAATTACAAAACAAGGGTTTGTTGCATTAAAGATTCTATTAATTCAAATTTCTGTATTTTGGTGTATTTTTGGAGAGTATTTATTAACTAGGAAATAAATACTATTTACTTATAAGCTAGTGGTGCCCTCTATTCCTCCTAGATTGAAATAAAACCAAATAGCAATATTTCTTATCATTCTACACCCAGAAAAGCTTAGCGTTCATGTACTTTATATTACATGCTATATTTTCTCTTCTTTAACTCCTGCAGTTATTATTTTAATATTCAACAGAAGTTAGATTTCCCTGCGTAGCATACATAGCAGTTACTTCGGTAGACTTTGAGGACCTGTCAGCCAGTGTAGATGTGCTAAGTGTGCAGCATGAAGCAGTGTCCTTACCCGAGAAGGTTGTGGATGTTCCTTTAGTCCAACTCTGGCCGACAACAAAACAGCGTGAGCAATGTGTTAATGCTGCCACTACTGCAGAATTCATTGACTTAATGAGGTAAAGAAAAACTGATAAACATAAAATAAACATATGTTTCATTCAAATTAAAAGTTCTACAATGAATGTTAGGGTATATGTTAGCCTTTTGAAAAATGAAAGGCTTATTGCTGCACTTAGTGTAGTTAAAGGTTACTTAAATTGCTCCTTAGTATAGAATCTGTATATAAAATCCTAATCTTTGGATATATGAAGGTAACTATACAATAAGTTAAATAGACATCCAAAAGTTTGTTTCCCATAGTTTTTTATATTTGTTTGGGTGTAGTAATTTGTTTTCACTTAATAAATTTTGAATCTCCCTTCAACAGATTTTTCTACAACAACGTATGGATGCCCTGGGACGACCAGGATGACAAGGTGTTATCACCAAACACTATAGAAGACAGAATGCGTCTTTGGTCAGATATACAAAGTGGTGTGGTTCCTAACTGTGTAGCAAGGTGTATTATTCAGCTGAGGTGCAGTGCAATCAATGCTCACGATAAACTGAAGGAGCTCGACTCGTCTTTATGTGAAACTGACTTGGGTGATGATGATGGTATGTTATTTATACTCCATACACTGCAAATCTTAATTGTCCCTGAGCTCTGGACCCTTTCTCATTGTTTACCACCCTGGTCAAATGCAGATTGGCAGGTTTGACATGATGAGCGTACATGCCTTTTAGTTGAGAACTTTATGGTACAATCTTTGCAAATATTCTCATAGCGTTTTCCTTCCCTGAAACAAGTGGTAAATTTGTAATAAGCACATATTTTATACATGGTGCAGCGTCCAATCCAGCCTGTTCTGAAAACCAATGTTCAATTATTGTATTTCCATGGGAAAACATGTTTCAATCAAAAAAGGGCTATAGATTGTGTAATGGTCGCAAAACACACATTGGAATATGTGACTTCACTCAAATTATGGCCCACTGCTGAGGACAGATCTCCCTTAACACTGAGCAGGCCTAGAGCACACACCACACTGCTCCAGTGGTAGAAGGGTTAGCGGCCAACCTAAATGTTGGATGTTTCTACGCCGCCCGAAGGCCCGAAAAACTGAAATTTTTGCAACTAGTGATCACCTACTGTCTTACTGCGCCTGCTTTTGCTTGACATTTTCGTTCACTTGCAATTGAAACAAGCCGTTGGGCTGTGAAAGCTTCATGTCCTACATGCATACAAACACTCTTGGAATGACTTATAAATGTATTATGATATTTTTTTTAATATTTCAGATTCGCTTCTACCAGCAAACTACCTTTCACTGTGTGCAGAAATGAATGCTCGCCTTGATGGACTCATGTCAAAATGGACATTGTATGAGAATCCATTAATAAGGGAACAGTATCTGGTGAAAGCCAAGAGTAAATGGCAGAAAAATAAAAATAAGAAAAATGTGAGTATCTATTCTAGTCGTGGGCTAATACAGTATAAAATATAAAAAGATTTAATTATTTTATAATTTCACAATTTTGGTTTTAAAATGTCATTCAAGATAAACAATTAAATTAAAATTTAGATCTTCGAAAAATTAGATGTTTATTCATTTACTTACAAGCTACAATATCACAGACATACAGATAAGTAATCCTTATAAAATTACTATTATTACCCAGGAGTTTAAAAATACATCTTCTTTTTGTAGTAAAATTCTGTTCTGTTGACTGTTGACATTTTGCTGTTCCTGGTACTATGGTTTATGTTTCGTGAATCCTACAGCATAATGCACACTGTCCATGATGAATCAAGTTTAAAATCAAATACTATATTTTTCAAATATTATTATATTTTTATTTCAGGTCGTAGCTCTTTGGCATGGTGGTTCTATATCAGAGTTCGACAAAATATCAAAGTTCCTGAGTACAAGATTATCTGATTCTCACACTCTAACCGTCATGGTGTCTGCAGAGGAAGCGCTGGCGCTGGAACCCCATGAAGTTGTGATCTGCAGTAACAGCTATGAGATTCCAGAGATGCCATTGTCCCATATATCTATTTGCAGCTTTAAAGGTGAGTTATCTACTGGGCATTCACAAGAGTGAGGAGGCCTTGACCATACTCCAGCACTTAAAGTTCTGGATCTTTCTATTGCATGTAAGCATCTAAAAGTCTTAATTGTTATCTCAATACCAAACCGGGATAAATAGCTTTATGTGCCTGTTATGTATGTGTACTTCTGTATCCATGTGTGTGTGCCTGGTGATGTCGCCATCTTAATATTTTATTAAACAGTGAGTTTGTAACTAGCCTGCGTTTCACTTGTCTCCTGTGCAAATATCCATCAGTGCCCAAAGTATGTGTCCTTGAGAATGTTTTACTATAGTTTTGTTATAACAAAACATGGCTTTTCTGAACTCCGTCTCCACATAAATTTCAACTGTGCCAAATTTCATACACTTCCATTCGAGTAAGATTCGTGAAAACGGGCACAATGTTTTTGCTTTACATGTGATACTATGTAGCCAAAGTGTTTGGTTCGGAGCAAGCTAGTTTTTATGCGAATTGCTATTATATTTTTCCGCCAACTATAGATACATAACTCGAATATAGTAGGGAAGACAAAGGAATATGAGGAAACCTGCATTGTCCATATTCTCAAAGGTGTGTGAGTCCCCCAATCCAAGCGTGGTGGACTATGGACTGTACCCCTGACATTGTGAGTGAAGATCCAAGCCTAGCAGTGGGATAGTTATGGCTTGCAATGATGATGAGAGGAAGATGGTTGCCCAAACTTCTGGTATTTCAATGTTAACAATATTATGTTTTCTTGCAGGTGCAACACTAAAAGCGTCAGATATGCGTTCCTGCCTCCTGAACCTAAGCGAGGAGTGCAGCATCAGTGACGTCACGCTGCACTGCGCCTCCGTCAACACCACGGTGGTGACTCGCGCCGGTGTCTTGAGGCTCAAGAACTGCACACTCCTCGATGATTCCAAGACCTTTCAGGTATTTGTTTAGGACATGAGTCAAATAATATTTGGCAACAGTGAAAATAAAATATACCTTACAATTTCTTTATTATTACACACATATTTATTTTCTCCAATATTTTGCATTTGAGTAGCGCGTTACAGTATACTTTACAAATACTTTGTTTTTCAGAGTGATTTTGCCAAAGGCATCGTGGCAATGTCGAGAGCCAAGGTCATTATTGAAGATTGCACATTTGAGAATTTCTACTCCGGGATAGTTGTTCATAAGGGGGCAGAGGTATTGTTATGTTTGCATATTATTACTATTATCAACCTCCTAGAAAACTAACAAACACATTAACAAATTGTTCATATATCTGCAGCTGGAATTGAATGTAGTTCAGACCTGTGAGTGGTTATTTTTATTTATTTTTACTATGTGTTCCAGCGACAAGTGAGCATTAAACGGCAAAGTTAAAATTTATTCACGTGGGTATTAAAAATACACTTTTGAACATCAAATTTTTTTTTTAACCTACCACCGTTTTGGAAAGGTGCTATTTTGAGGAGAAGAAATGGCGAAAGAAACTCCTCAAATTCAAGAGTATTCATAAATGTATGTACATATTGTTATAGAGAACACCCAAAACACTACATGAACTTGCAGGCGGAATATATGTTTTTGTATTATTTAATATATTTACTCTTTTTTTTGTACTATATAAAAGTTTCTTTGGTTGGTGGTAATATCTGATTTGAAACTCAACCCTTCGCGGACTGTGTATATTATGTGATGTAACAGGTACTCACGATTGGTGGTAAGTTCAATATTTATGATGACCAGGTTGAGCTTCGTAACTGCCGCATCAGAAAGTGCGGCGTGGGCATTCAGCTGTACTCAGGCTCGCACGTGAAGCTGGACGGCACCACCATCGCAGACTGCTCTGAGCAATGCATCCGGTGTGAGGTGGATATTGATGGTGATGAGAGGAACGCTGAGTGAGTTATGATAATACTCTTTTTTTGTTTTATGTAGGTATCAATTACGCCAGTACGAATGACGCGCTTCGCTTCGTCTTCAATCTTTCGTACCGAGAAGGACTGGAATAAGTTGCCGCGTCGGTGTTCCCGTTCGATTACAATGTAAATGTCTTCAAGTCAAGATTGAATTGGCTTTTACTAAGTTAGTGCACTTTACCCTCGAAGACTACATCGCCACTTATCATCTCTTATTCAGTTACTAAAAACTGTCCTCGCTTCG
>DWJZ01003853.1:0-16261 GCA_018249125.1 Asbolis capucinus | reverse complement strand
CCTGCTGTATTCCGCTCAGCGGCCGCTAGATACATCCAATTATTGGATGTAAATTTATCTAAGTAAACAGCTTGGATATATTTTTATCTGTTAAGTTTACTTATTATGTACTAATTAAATAAATAAATAAATAACTGGGAGTTGTAAGCAACCTTCGACAAAACTATGAAACTGTCATATTTAAATGGAGTTTTTTTGCATGGGCCCGGGATTTCTTTTACCTAGTGAGATATATCCTGCCAAAAGTGTGTATCTGATTTACACATCATTGCAAGTATAAGTGTCTCACTACTGAGCTCGGATCCCATATCACAATGTAAAGGATCTAGTCCAGGGATGAGCAACCTTTTCAATTAAAGGGCAAATTTTAAATTTGATTTTTGCTAAAGGGCCGCACATAGATGTGCAATATTTATACCCAATCAAACCTACATACCTATAACGTTTATGTATGTTCATAGATTAGCATTATTTATACTTAATCATATCTACTTGACGTTTAAAAGTTCTATGTAAAGTTTTTATATATTTTATATATTATTATAGTTTTTATATATCGGTTTGCTAACCCTTGATCCAGTCCATAGTCCACCATACTAAGCACACACTGAGTGCATACACCTTCAACAACTTAGATAATACATATTTTTTGTTAATATTCAATACATTAGTGCTTGACCACAATTCCGCCTGATGGTAAGCAGCGATATGGTCTGGGTGGTAAGGTGCATTAATTCAGCAAAAGCCTATTCACTCTTGATTTGAAGACATTTACATTGTAATCGAACGGGAACAGAGACGCGGGTAGCTTATAAAAAATATATATATTTTTTTTTTTATTGATATAAATTCTTACGCATTAACATTTCACAAGGACCCTGTACTAAGTTCATGACCTGTGTTACAGGTGCCCCGCTCATCCACCGAGACAAGGAGACTGTTTTTATTAACAAAAATTTATAATATATATATCTAAAATCTAAATGACCTATGATATTTATTTAACAAGTGTATGAGTTATGGGTGAATATGTAGCACGCGCTCGCGTGTGTGTGTTGTGTGTGTGAGTATGTGTGTGTATGTGTATATATGTATATGTGTGTCTATGTGTTTAAGCTATGAATGAGTGTGTAGTGTTGTGTGTATGTGTGTAGCTTTTTCCAGTTTTTCGCGGTACGCATGATAAGAGAAGCCGCAAAGCGACAAAGCAAAAATTTGCAAGTAACAACAAAAAAATTGGAGCACAGGATTTAGTTAGTCACCCCAGCGGGAGATTTAAGTTCCGCGCTCCCAGACAGAGGCCTGGATTGTATAAACATCTGGGTTGACGAGTAGGTCAGAGGTGCTGCAATTCAGTAAGTCATAATAAATGGCAGTGAAACATTTGACATTGTTGAAAGTTGTCACGGCTTCATCTTCAAACTGAATTCATTAATGATTGAATTCGTCTCTGAAGTCGTTGAAACGCTAATGAAGGATATAACTGGTGTCGGCAATTTTAAGAACCTCATTAGATAGTTGCGGAGTTTCCAATTAAATCTTTTTAATGTTTTTTTTTAATTATAAAAGTAGATTTTTTATAGAAATCATTATGAATATTTAATAGATTCTTTTTAATGACTTTGCTTCTATTTTAACGATTCGCTCATTAAGAATCGTTGAAGGTATTAATGGTAGACTCATTAATTTTGTTTTTCAATTATATTATTATTAATTATAACATTAATCCCCCCGGAAGAGTGTAGTTACCCACGACACGGGGTATCCTAGTGTGGGGACTACGATAAATTTATGTTTTAAGTATGTTTTATTTGTAAATAAACTTCTTTTTTCTTTTCTACAAACATTCATTAAATTTTGCGATGTTCTTACTGTGGGACGCAGAGTCTGTTAGGGGTTACTTAAATATCTTATTAGTAGAACTTTTGAGAAGATCAAGTATTCGGATTTAAGAAATAATTACCGACTCGTCTGTTAATAAAGTATTTTCTAGTTAAATATTACAAACTGAGAATAACTTCTTTAGCATAACGAATAAATTCTTCATTTTTCTGTTACTGTTAATTTTTATGATAAATAAGTTTCTGCTCGTGGCTTCTCATGCATCATGAGTTGATAAAATGTATATATGTTATCCCAGACTATACTATGTAGGTACCAAGTTTTATTCACTAGTGACCGCCCGTAGCTTCACCCGCATGATTTGTTGATGAAAAGTTTCCTGTGTGTTATTCCAGACGTTAACCTATTTCTATGCACAATTTTTTTCGGTTTTGTTTCGTAATTTTTGAGTGAAGGAGTGACAAATATCGGTCCCTCTTCACAAACTTACGTATTTGTTACACTAACTTCCGCCCGCGACATCGTCCGCGTTGAATAGTAACTTTGGGCTAACGCTAACTTTAACCCGCGACTTCGTTTCTGTCAAACATGATTTTTGCGAAACTTGAACGGTTTACGCTTCGCACGCAGCCGAATAAGAAAAAAATCCCGATTTTGAAACATTCTTCATTGGTGTTCCGCTCCTATTAGTCTTAGCGTGATGATATATCCTATAGACTTACTCGATAAATGAGCTATCTAACACTGAAATAATTTTTCAAATTGGACCAGTAGTTCCTGAGATTAGCACGTTCAAGCACACAAACAAACTCTTGAGCTTTATAATATTAGTATAAATGTGTAAGACGTGTACACGTACAAGTGTACGTGTCATTAGAAATCTGTGTTTATTGCGCTAGACAAATTATGTTACTATATTTAGATTAATACATCTCGAGGACAATTTAAATAGTCCTTCGTATACGGTAGAGAGACGGAGCTTTCAGAGCTTTCGTTAACCGACCCGTGAAGGAGCTGAGTTGAGTCCCGGTCACTTTGGATTTGAATTTATATCGTAAACATACGATATACAACGATCGTAGATGTACTATATGATTACATATGTACGTCAAGGTACGATATTATAACGTACATAAATTTGCGATACGATAACGTACGTAAACGTACGATACGTTGACGTGAGAAACGATAACGTGCGTAAACACACGATACTACAAGATACAAGTAATATAATAAAAAAATTAAAACCCAAATACAACAAATAAACGATAAATCATTGGTACCCTTTTTATATTTTGTGTTAAAACAGTAAAATAAACACTATAATAATATGATATCTAATTATTTTTTTGCCACGGTCTTAAACAAAACAACGTAGTCGGGTAAAAATTCATACGAAAATGCAATTAAAGTAAGCGTAATATTATTCTCTCAAAATTGGCTGTATACTGCCTATGCTACGAATATAATGCTTATGCTATAAATTACATATATAATTTATAAAGTCTCGTAGACGATGTGCTTGCTACGAGATACGACCACTTCGTAATATAATTAATTCGATTTACCTGCTTTTGTGTGTTGTGTTAGACTACGTACGTGTTGTTGAATTAATTTATTAAAGTTTCTTGTTTCGTTAACATTCTATTATCGGATTGTATCACTCAACCCTCTGCTCGTCACGCCTTTATAATTACGTGATTAATGGCCTGGTAGTAGGCTTCGGAGACCCCAAATATAAAAAGTAAATGGTTTGTATTATCGCATATATTTTTTAAATTATTTTGACGGATCATATTTAAATAAGGCTGTATTAAAACAAAAAGTTAACTATGCTGCAAATCAAACATTTATTTATATAAAAAAAATCAAAGTATTTGGAGTAAATTTAATTAAAAAAATATTAATAACTACTTTCTTCATGTAAATATTTGATATCGATGAACTAAAGATGGATATCAACTATAAATTTATAGAATAATATGGAAAAGTCATATGTAATATTTTCTATGTCATAGTGAACCTAATTATTTCCTTGAAGAAAATCAACGTTTCTTGATATTGGCAAATCTTTTTCATCACTATTTGATGTTACTGATGGCTTTACTTGTTAACGATCACCTTTTTGATACTCCTGATTTCGTGTCGTATTAAAGACGTCATTCAGATAATCGACTTTTTATTCATCATCCTCTTCAAGAATAAATTTGCTTTCGCCACTCGTGGCGTGGGGTCTCTTAGCGCCTTGCGTAGAAACACACGTCCGTGCCTCACGGTTCACGCATCCAGGCCGAGTTTTGGTGGCGAACATCTACCGTAATCCTCTGTAAGTTTATCTTATTTAAGGGATCCATCCGTAAACCTAAGAATACTATATACGAATTATGCATGGTAGGAGTGCTGAGTGCTTGGTATTTAGATGACAGTTACTTTTGTATGTAGATATAAAAAAAATATATTTTTTTAAAGTTTGTAACGAAATCAAAATACTAACTTCCCACGTAAAATTTTGGCTCAAATATAGTACATACTATACTAATCGTCACGTGTCATAAGCACAGATGAAAAAATTGAAGGAATGTGAATGTTCGACCAATGTATAGCTGGCAACGTACAGGCGTAAAGAATAACCAGTGGTTCCCAAACTTTTTTTCTCATTAACCACAATCAAAATTTTACAGGTCTCAGGTGGGCCCTTAATGCTAAGTATAATGAACTAATATAAAAGATTGGTCAAAAATAAATGTGTTTAAAAATCTTAAAATGAGAATTGTAATTCAAAATGCGAAAATTTTTAAGTGAAGTAGAGTAATAAATCCTAACACACCTCAACCCATCACGGCCCACTCCCGCACATCACTGCTTTTACTAAGTAAACCCCTATTTTATTATGACTCTTGGGTAATGTGGACCACTTTGGGAATCACTATAATAAACGAATGCTACTCGACGAACCAATTGCATGATGCGATTGCACGAGTGACATGAATCCGAAGGCTGTTTGACAACGTTACATCTGTTATACCTACTATGACTTTATATATGCGGAATTAATTCTGATCATACGCCAATACGCCAGTTCTGGTCTGTCACGCCAACCATTTTTGTCGGTCCTGGCATTTTTATGGGCGGGGATTTACTCGCTATTAAATTGCGTTGCATTTTTTTTTGGATTTGTCAAATTTATTGTTTCATAGTAAACAATGGCGAGCATATCAATAAATCCTGGATTGTGAGACTGTTTTAATTGATCCCCCAGTGTTCCATAAATGTTGCGAGTTTCGTCCGAAAGTTGAGAAGTTTTATCTCGGCTTATAGAGAAATCCTTTATTTAATATTATAAACGCTAAATAGGGGATGAAATTTCTACACTATCGAAAATATCCCACTGTATTCATGTTAGGTTTAGGTGTAGTAAATGGGGGGTTTGAAGACAGATTTCTAGGGGGGTAGAGCATTTAAGTGGGGGTGAAGAAAGGTTTTAGGGGGGGAGGAAAGGGAGGTTTAAGAGGGTGTCGTACCACATACACGTCACAAGTAAGACTAACCCGAGAGCAAACCGCTATCTACCCTGCCTGCGAAGCACGTGATTACGTCTCACTCGACCGGTGCATGCGACGTAAAAACGAATGCTTACATTCAGATCTAGGGTATATGTATGTCTTCGCATCGCTTCGGTATGGCTAAGGGCTGAAGACGGTATTATTTTATTGGATATATCTCCTTTATTTGCGAACTGATTTTAATAGTTAAATTGGATTACCAAGCGAATCGAATCAGGTGTTTGTAATAAAAGATACGTCAAATCTTAAAATGACCGTTTTTGGTTCTATTCCTTACTACAATCCGCCAGTAGTAGTTTAGCCCAAATATCGGGTAGACAGTGCAGCTATCTGTCACAGCATTGTTTGACGGTACAGGAGTGTGGGTATATAGCCGTTTATTAACCAATCACATTCCCATACTGTGCTTCGAGTATTGTGATGTGGTTGTTTATCCCGAATACCGCGGGTTCATTAATGGCGACTGTGATGAGCTGGTGCACAGTTTTTCCAGGTCAGTAGGTACGCAGGAAATGAACCACAGACTACAATAACCTCATGCGGCAGTGTGAATGCTTCTTTAGAAATACGTGTGCAAGCATTGTGCTTTTGATTAATCCTACTAATATTATAAATGCGTAAGTTGGTAAGGATCGATGGATGTTTGTTACTCCTTCACGCAGAAACTACTGCACGGATCCGAATGAAATTTGGTAGAGAGATAGATTATTGTCTTGAATTACATATAGATTATTTTGAACCAATATTCCATGCGGGCGAAGCCGCTGGTGGGGTTCCTACGCTTAGTAAGCTTTTATTTAACTTATGGGAGTATATATGAAGTGATCATAGCTTGTTTCGTTTCTAAGATATCGAAAAAATTAAGCAAGAGTGACCGCTAATGGCAAAAATTTCATGAGCGTTTCCGTGCTTCAAAGGGCACGCAGATCCGTCGATCCCGGTAGTGATAATTCGGTAGCAATCGTGAAGTCAAGTTGGATTACTTCAGCTGGCATATAAACTTCCGACACATGAGTTCCGCATTGGAGCAGCGTGGTAGACAGCGAGAGACCCGTGCTTAGTACTTGTCTATTAATAAGTGGAAGTCAGTATGTATGTATGTTAGTGTGTTGTGATGAAGTAATGAACATTTATTTCGAATCACTCGGTCTTACACTGCGAAGCTGAAAATTTGCTTGCAGCTAAAGTACTGACTTTACATTTTTATTATAAAAATGTTTTGATTCTATGTTCAGAACGGTCTCCAGACGAGAGATCTTAACGGTTAACAATATAGTAATAAAAATGTACGTTAAGATCTTCAAATAAGGTAACTCGGTTGCCTCGTTCATATTTTCAGATGACTAATAAGAGCTTCGCTTGCATTTGATTTCAAGGATATAGCAAATGCGGAGTTGGTGTATTTCATGGAAAAATTGCAAAGAGTTTTCGAAAATACGGTATTTTCTGTTTTAATAATGCAGTTACTTTCTACGATGAAATAAATATTTTGACTTATGACGCAATTGTAAATAACTAACCTGTATACTATAAAAATCTTATTTCTACTTCTACATTTTATTGTCTATGATTGAAATGTATTTTCATAGCTTAGCTATACACTTTACACCCAATATCTGACGGGAGCAGAGATCTAACTTGGGTAGCAATATCCGTTATGACAAACAAGTAATTGCTTATTGCTCAAGGAGACATGGCCGCACAGTTGGAACCGTGGCGTGGGCGTCAAACACATTATAAAGTAAACATGAAGTTAGATTCAGAAGGTATTAGACTTTGCTGTGTCTACTCTCGACGGCCTATATGAGATGTAAAGTGAAACGATGTACTCAATTACGACGAAGCAGAGGCCCCACCCCGGTGACTTATGTACCATTGTAATTAATTGGCCGAGATTAGCAATTGGTATGGTGGAAATGAGTTTTATTATTTTTTTTAATGTATCTCTTCAAATTATGCAACTCTCTTTATATTTCACAGATTTAATTACTTTATGATTTTGATCGGTATTTTAATGTTTGGCTCATATTGTTAAAGCTATTTCATCATACCATTACATACAGAAATTAATCCGTGTGTCATATTGCACACATGTATACTGACAGGGCAAAAAGTTAATGATAAATTCTTAACATTAAACGAACATGTCGTACATGCGTGGAAAAAATGAACAAGAGATTTCGGGGTAACAAATAAACCCGCGGCAATAAGATCTTATTAAGTGATGACAACTTAGTGGAGAAAACCAAGCGATGCAGAAATGTAGAGAATAAAAAAGAAAAATAAATAAATATATGGCCATAAAAACTCGCGGCCATCTGATTCCAAATTAAACAAAAAAAAGATTAACAAAAAAATCTTAAACATGCCAAAATTAATTAAATATATAGATCTAAGGAAACGTACTAACTGTAAAACACTTTTACGAGATGAATTGAACGCAGCTAATCAAGAGGAATCTAATGGACCAAACCTCTCTAGAATTACTATTAGGTATTATGTTGTTCTGCTTTCAACCTTCGCTATCCATTTTCTGGCCAGCTACCTGATACTAATTATCCACCAAATTTGAAGTTATATAGACTAGAAAGAAAGGTAAGTACGGTTCTAAGATTTTATTATACCGTTACATGGTAACGATTCTACACATTAAGACGTGTTAAAAGATTTATTTGAGTCACATATTTTTTTCCTTGGCTTATAATATGCTTTGCAGTCAAGATGAATTTCACCACAGAAAAAACATGTTAGTACGGAATAGTCGGCCTTTTTGGCTTTTTTATTAGAGATTCCAGCATTTTTTTATTTTAGATTCGTTTTTATATCTGCATTTTCGTTGTACATTATGCATTATCAGTATCTGTTAACACTTTATTGGTTTGTTATTCACAGTCGTCTTAAAGTTTTGCTGCGAGTACAGTGGTACTATTTTGTATCACACACACTATATGTAAATTAGTGGCAAAGTTAATGTAATTGCTTTCGTTTTACAATCTTATGTCCCCATTAATATCCAAAGTTATCTGTAAAAAAATCAATTTTACTTGAACTAAGAAGTATGTTGTACGTAAACATAATAAACAGATTCGCTTTATTTTTCAATGAATTTATTTCAACGTTGTGGCACGAATTTTCGAGTCATCAATAACTTTAACGTTTCTCGTTGGTGCCAAATTGTTAATGATCGCTTTAAAAACTATTATGTTATCAATTTTAATATAGCATAATTTTCGATGCTGATTGGTGATTTAGGTTTAAACATAAACAAAACGGTCGAAAGAAATACTAATATTTTCGTCAATGAACTTTCAATAGGTGCCTTACAACAATTCCACCTGATGGTGTATAATGTAATAATAGTGATGTCCAAAATGCTATGATCAATAAGTCCAAAATACTACGATCGCCTATTCACTTCCACATATTAGGGTGCATGATCTACTCGTAACTGAAAAAAGAAGTTTAAAGTATTAATTTAACAATTAGATATATGTATATATAAACAAGAATAAATTTTCACAATCTCACGACCTGTGATTCATTTATCAGAGACTCCGTGATTGACGGATTAACCACAGATTCAACTACGGAACCATGGATACATGTAGTATGTACTAAAATCCAAGTTGTCGTTTGCGCCATTCGTGCTCAATTCCCTGTATAAATGCATACACCTACAGCAGTAACAGTAAATTTATTACTGTCAGTGTTTCGTGTACGGGGAGATCACAGCGGAACCGATGGATCGAGTGGTCGGCAAATACGGAATGTGGATTCGCTTTCGTCCCCACTGACAAATGATTCAACCGCCAATGAAATTCCACCTCATTCGGTTAAAGGTCTAGTTCCACGACGTGTGGGTGAACGACAAACGAAAATGTATTACCATGTTACGGCCCATTAATTTGTAATGGATACTATTGTATGTGTTTAACATGCTTTTATGAATCTGTAAATTGCGATATCTGAACGTAGTAGTTGATAGTATTTTTGTACCGTCCTAAACTTGATACTGTATATTTCAAGAAAACGACAAAGATTATTAGAAAAGTATGGTGACGTTACGTTGAATTTGTACGAAATATTTATGCGTCCTATTTAAGAAGGTTCTGCCTTTAGCTTTAAAATATAAACATTAATGCGAACTTTGGCAAAGTTTGACAAAGTTACAAAGGTTACACATTGAAAAGTCAATAGTTAGATAGTACACAAAGCTCATAATGAATTTCCACTCAATGAAACTCACCCGGCTTAGTTCTATTGATTAAAATTGTATCACCGTGTCTTCGAACAAACCGTCAACTCAAACAATTAGTGCCAACGTTTCAAACACTACTTGGCGTCTTTCCGGGCGTTTAGAACTTTCTCGAAGTTTGGTTTTAATTGGACACGGATTTCTGATTCCTATACTAAGTCCCCGAAAACGTCTACTTAAACTTGGAATGGGACTTCCTAAGCTAGATTGGTCTATTGTGCCATTTATAAATAAGTCTGAGGCTGCGGAAATTGACTCCTTTCGTAATGTGGCCTAGTTTTGAATCATATCTCTGAACAAAAACTTATGCTGGTTTGGCCCCAATATCTCGTCCGCATTAGCAATGCGTATCGCATATTAACTTTTCAGCCTGTCTGAATTGATAATTTGAAATGCCCTTGCTACTTAACTTAATTCAGCTTTGGTAATACTTGTATAAAAATCATTTGTGTTGACGGTTTTGAGTAATTAGCATTTCCTGGCCCATATCATTATGTTCCAAGTGCACTCCGGCATTAAAAACATCTATTAAATACACTCACTTTAACTCAATATAATGTTGGCATTTTTGTAATTATTTTGTTCTCTTACTTTTTTGTTTACGAGTAAATGGGTAAAAGTTTCACATCCTACGTTCTCTTGGCACCAAATTATTTCGCAAGCTTATCCTTAACACGATCTTAATAAGTTTCTCATACAAGCACCACTCTGTATACTTACGTAGTTTCTCGATGGTGTTTTCTTTTCATGCTATTTAAGGAAAATGGTTGTAATCTTTTCTCAAATTGATTTCCATTAGAAACCTCCATGTGTGTGTAGTAAATTTTGAGCTCCCGTCGGAAATATCTTTTATGAGTTTTAAGGATAAATTGCCACTGCCGTTTAAAGTTGGAATAAATTTATATTTCATACGCAGTAGGTAGTAGTGTTATGTAATTTTTGATGTGATATTAAATAAAATCTTTAAATTTTATAGTTACTTTTTTGTGATATACCTACATACAGTAAAGAAAATATTTTCCAGCTAGAACAAACAATAGACGAAAACCCTCAATCTGAGATGGACTATATGGCAACAGATAAAACAGTTAAGGAGAATCCATACAACACCGTCCAATACATACTAAGGGGCACTAAAGTAATAAAACTACCAGTGAGTTTTTTAATTTGTGTATACTTTGACTATGGTTAGTGAACCTGACTGCTACACCGAAGGTCGTCAGTTTGATTCTCAGGTCAGACTTTTATGCGATGAACAGGAATTTGTTGTGTGTGTAAAATATATATATATATAAGTATGTATTCGTATGTAAGTATATGTTCATATATAAGTATGTTATGTAAGTAAGTATGTATTCATATATAAGTATGTTGTCTGATCACCATAGTACAAGCTGACGCTTAGTTTAGGATCAGATAACCGTATGTGTGTTGTCTAAATATATCTTTATATTATACTCAGTGTAAATTCGATCGGATTTTCTTCCTTACAAAATCTTCCTTTGACAAGTTTGGCTTAACCGAGGTAGATATAGTGCTTTGTTATAATATATGGGCTCAAACCATTCATATACTTTCCTCTTAATGACTTTAATTTCATGTGATAGCTTTTGCAGCGCTTAAACTATAAGCATGCTGTTTAACGTACGATTCAAAACTGTAGCGCTAAAACTACTAAACGATGCAAAGTTGCTAAGCAACGATATCAAATAACTAGCTTTTGCTCGCGACTTCGTCCGCGTGGTCGTGGTGGTGGTTGGTTGTCAAAATGCTGCCCTATGCCATTTGTGAATTAATTTTAAAAGTGTTCCTTACAATTCTATTTCCTTACAATTATTATTATAATTGTTATGTGCCGTAATTTTGTATGACGACACATAACTGCTGGTTTCCAGTGCTTATCACGCAAGGTTCGGAAAAAGTGACTTATACGCACTAGCTTAGAATATTATTAGTTTTTCTAATAATAATATGTTTAAATCCGACATGAAGCAAACCTTGCCAGTACAAGTAGTGATGTTTAATCAGATATTTTATGACAGTGGTCTCAAAAACCAACGAAAGCACGCAATGGGTCCTGGTATTTCTACTATGTGTATCATGCCTGGCTGATAAATCCTATAATTTCTTCAACTCTCACCCTGATCCTGAACACGATGCCACCTGAATACGGAACACATATTAATTTCTACTTGGTCCTGAGTGACTTTACCCATTTCATATATATTCTATCGGAATTTTTTACGGTAAGCATTCTCTGTTATCACATTATTTTTTAGTCTTAAATATTTTAGTGTATTTTTTAGTTTCCGTAATCAATTTGGAACTTTTAAAATTACGTCATGACTATCTGCAGCGTAGAAGAAATTGGTTTAGTTATCTGTATTTTTTATGTAGACATATGAACATATATGTATGTATGTACTCGTATTTATCACATAAAAAGTTTCCTCATTGATGAATCAAGAAGATACTATTGGATAAGTCGTTTTAAGGACATCACACCATGTCTTACTTTATACAGCTCAACCAAGTTTGCATGACCATAACCCACGCAACTGGGTTGAAATATCGGTATTATTTTAACAGGTCGTTAGTACCCGTTTTTATATTAACTGTTTAGTATCCGCGAATATATTAGTATAAAAACATGTACGAGTGTAACTACAGATTGTAAAAAAATAAGTGGTTTCATGTAAACTAAGAAGCAAGTTTGGGTAATGGATGAGAATTCGGGTCTGAATTTGATGAAATGAAACCCTCGTTACGACTTTTTCAACTTTACCTGTCGAAAAATTTCATGAATTTCAGGTTATTCTTCCTAAATAGCCAAATAGCTTTGATGAAGAGTCGACCAGTTTTTTGAATTTTTTTTTCCAGATCGAGCTGGTTGTAGAGAATGACAAATGTGTGGAGCGAACGTTGAGGTGGCATTTATTTAAAAGATGGTCGTTTTATGTCAATTTAATGTCTCTGGTCGTGCCACTTATCGCAAATGTTAAAGATAGTGTCAATGGGGCGTACGCCAGATTGGCACGATTGCATTTGTTTCGTGATTTCCAAATACATCTTTGTACTGGCTTCAAGGTGTGTATTTTACTTGTAATTTAATTAAAAAACAAAAAAACCTGACTGCGGCAACTAATCGTTTTATAATTGGTATACTCTTTGACTATTTGTGTTGAAACAGCAATTAATATAAATGTTATTTTTGTTAATATAAATGTTATTTTGTAATTAAACAGTAATTAATATAAATGTTATTTTGTTATCGTGAAAAGATCATTACCTTTTCACGATTTTTCATTTGATACTCATATTAGTTTTTTTGTAGAGCAATGAATAAGAAATGTAAATTTACAAACATTTTATTCATATAATTCAGTTATATTCTAATAGAAATTGCCGTCGCTTTGTTTCGGGTGAAGAGTTGTTTAGTGGTTTCAGAGGTGCCATTCTAATTTTAACCTGTTATCTCGCGGCAACAAAGCAGTTTTCTGCTGTAAAAAGTATCCTATAACCATTTTCTTTACATAACTTAAAGAACTTACAGAATTGACCCCATTACAGATTTATTATTAGTATAGATGTAGATTGATATAGACCAACAAACATATGTATGTATATTATGTTTTAAAATAATAAATAATACATAAGCAACGTATAATTTCAGAGCAGAACTGCTCCAATTCTTTTGAAAATCTCCATCGCTTTCCTGCTTTTTCATGCTGTGACTTGTGGTTGGATTTATATTGCGTGCAGAGGTAAGGAAGTTCATAGCTGTATAAAAGATAGAGTAGACATAAATATATATTTATTATATGTATAAGTATTTAAATAGAAAATCAAAATGTCCAAAATATTTAAAACAATCTAAAAATATGTTTATCATTTGATGACAGTTTGATACAGTTATAATTTTGCAAGCCATAACAGTAATCATCATATCAACATGTGAAATCATCATGAGGAAACCTGCGTGCCGGGAAATTTGCAAAAACTCAAAGGTGTGTGAAGTCTGCCAATCCGCACTTGACCAGCGTGGTGGACTATGGCGGTAACCTTCTCGTTCAGAGAAGAGTCCTGTGCTCAATAGTGGGCCATAGCCATAGATACATTTTTAAAATCTGTATTTAATTCAATAATAGCGATTCCGCTTGCACCGGAATTGCTTGCCAACTATCGTTGCCAAATCTAGATAGGTATTGTAACAGTCACTTATGTTCACAAATTCAGACACAAGTCAGTGGTGTCGGGACATATATTTAATTGGCTACAATCAATTATACCTATAAATATGCTATGTGCGCCCTAAAACGCTCCCACAAAACTGTACTAATTGTTACACTTATCATTTAGTTTGTCAGTGACCGTGGCTGAGAGAAGTCAAGTTTACTGCGTCAAAAAAATTCCAAATTAGGTTTTTAAACTTTATGGCGAACTCTTAGGA
The DNA here is from genome assembly GCA_018249125.1 of Asbolis capucinus. Classification (NCBI taxonomy): domain Eukaryota; kingdom Metazoa; phylum Arthropoda; class Insecta; order Lepidoptera; family Hesperiidae; genus Asbolis; species Asbolis capucinus. Next base: position 2,151 of record DWJZ01003853.1, on the reverse strand, counting down.
GTGCAGGTTTCCTAACGATGTTTTCATTCATCAAAGCAGGTGATAATTAACATGTACGCACATAATTTTGGAAATTAGAGGTACTCGCAGGATTTGAACCCATGACTTGCCGTTCGAGGTAACAAGGTTCAACTATCGCACGCTACTGCTTTTCACACACTAATTTACGATTTATTTTCACAGAAGATGTCTTCCCAGTTGAGATCATGCCTCTGCCGTATTATATAAATGTGACCATTGACCATTCTCAGTGGCTGCATCCTCACAGTAGGAAAGGTGGTAAGTCATCAGATATTTTTACAGACACATTATAGCTAGGAATAACGCACAGGTTACTTTTCATCAACAAATCGAAGCAGCAGATGGAAGGAACTATGAAACCGTATATCTTGTAAGCGAAGTTTCATGTATATTCTTTAGCTTGCATTAGTGGTAACTGCAGTGTGAGTAAAATTCCACGGGCCCCTTAAAAGATCCCGGCCTGACGGAACCTCTGCTTCATGGGTCACCCTGCCCGAGAGGCAATGAGTTCATAAGTGAATTATATGTGATTTAAAACTATGTATGTTTATCAATTATCTGATCGTAATATATTATATAATAGTATATAATAGACAACGGGCAATTTTATCGCTCCAGTAGAGCTCTTTTAGACAACCCTTTGGGTGGAGGACACAATACTAAATCTATATATATATTTATATATATATATATATATATATATATATTTATATAGCTTCCGCCCGCCCGAGGTGAGACCGTTGTTGAGTAAAATTACAAGGAAAAGTGGCATTGATATCTATATATACATATATATCATCATCACCTGTCCAAACCAAATGCTTAGGCTTTATTCGGACTATTTAGTAGATGGTTTATGTGAAGTTTACACAAAGTAGGTAGAGTGGCTCTTCATTTATCACATTGTTTGTATTTTTAAATGGGGATTTTCCTGCAAATTGAACCTTTTGTGAGTCCACGCTGACGACGTCGCTGGCGAAAGCAAGTAATATATACATTTTACAGAACATATTAGGGTTGGGTGCGTATATATATATATATATATATATATATATATATATAATACATGTACCATACATACATATGTAAGAAAGAAAAACCTTTGTTCCATAATAATCGGTGCAAACAACTTTAACAATGTATGATTTTAAACTCTATTTATCGTGGACTGTGTATATTATTCTATGAGAAACTACATTATCATCATGAACTCATCGCCACCGCAGTTCTGCCGTGACCATATCTATGCAACTTGGTCGAAATATCGGCGCGAGAAACATATCGTGAGTACCAGTAACATAGCATAAATTAACTTATTTAGATACAAACATATTTATTATATTACATATTATATTATATTACATATTGTTACATAATATATTGTATTACATATCTTTACATATATAGGTACATGCATACATACAATATTTATATGTTTTTGCTTTTAGGATGCGCAATACCAACTAGAAATATGGTCAAAGGCAGCAGTTATTATGACTACTTCAGCTTTGTTGTAGCCAAAGACTGGCAAGCTGACTACTTGGTGGCTATGTCGTTTATTTTAAATCTATTTACCCAGTCAGAAATGGATGCGGTTAGTATAACTATTATATTCAAAATTCATTTCTTTCTGACAACTTATTTAGGCACGTTGGCATAAAAAAAAAACATTTAACTCACGACGTTCCACCGTAACCAATACCTCTGTATATAAGAATGTACATACTATACCTTACTATTACTATAAAATGTGAACTCTGTCTGCATATTACGCTTTCACACCTAAACTACTGAACCAATTTTGAGGAAATTTAGCACAGTAATAGACAAGTACTTATGAAAGAACATAGGCTGCGTTTCATTGCAAAGAAAAGTCTTGAAGGAGTTAAGATAGAAGATAAAAGTCTGTATGGCAGTTAATTATCGTCTAATAATTTGACAGGCCAGTTGGTGTAGTGGTTAGTGAACCTGACTGCTTCACCGAAGGTCGTGGGTTCTATACCCAAACAGGTGAAACTATGATGAGCAGGATTTTTTTTTTCTGTGAGTCTTGGTGTAAATATATATAAGTATGTATTTAAGAATATATATATATGATCAAAGGCAGCAGTTATTATGATAATATACATA
>DWJZ01003852.1:0-16261 GCA_018249125.1 Asbolis capucinus | reverse complement strand
AATTATTACACTACCTTCTGTTACTCGGTCTCCACCATTTATTGGTTTTATAAATATAATAATAGATGGCGTTAGGATACTAAAATGATACATAATTAAACTAACATCACAAATTACGAACGATTAGTAAGCGCGTCACGCACGTCACCAACAGGAACTTTATGGAAAACTCATTTAGTTCAGAGATTTTCATTTTTCTCATAGACCACCGTCAAAATGTGACTGGCTTTTGGACCCTATGCTGCTTCATATACTAATAAATTTATAAAACAAATTAACATTTTTTACGGTATTCAATAGATTTAGTTAAGTTGGTTAGGTTCGAACTTCCTCAACAAGTTGTGATGTTCTTTTTTTTTAATGTTAACCTCTTTCTTTATTGTGGGAATCCACATAATTGTGTTTCGTATTAAAATATAGACTATATGTGGGTATAACTGTAAAATAAAAACGTTAATAACTCCTGCTGATGTCATCATCTTCTGATCCATCCCGCTTCCATATTATCAAGTAAGCATAGTAAAGATTTCCCCCGCTTCCCTATACTTGATCGACTCCCTATTGTGTCACCCAGGGGTCCACCTTGGACGTCCACCTCGACCACTTTGAGATTCACTGACTTAGATCAGGAACACTATTAACGTATCGTACGCACGTAGATACTGCGTGCACATGCTGGCGACCCGCCACCGGGACATAGAGGCTCACTGCGAGCCGGACAGTGCGGGCGCTGGCATCGAACTGGCGACCCCGGTGCTCGAGCGGTGCGGCTGGGCGGGCGCCACGCTCCTGCCGCCGTCCGCCGCCTGGCTGGTGGCAGGGACCGCGCCCGCGCGCTACTGCCGCCCGCAGCGACCGCCGCCGCAGAACTCTGGTGTGTGGTCGGTTGTAGGGTGGTGGATTTGGGTGTATAAGCTAGTGGGCGATTGAGCGCTTTATACGTGTGTGTGCGGGGTTTGTAAGTTGCGGGTGTGTGCGTGTGTGAGTGCGTGCGTTTAAATGTGCTTTATGGGTATGGACGGATGAGTGCGTGCGTGGATAGTGGCTTGTGGGTGTGTACGTGTTGAGCGCGTGCGTGGATCTTGCTTTGTGTACGTGTGTGAATGCGTTTGCGGATCGCGGCTTGTGAGTGTGTACGCGTGAGTGCTTGAGTTTAATGGATTTTTGTATGCGTAAACTTACGGATGCATAAGATTGTTCGTCACCTGTGACTGTGGAGGTGTGAATGTGTCTTGTGGGTGTGTTTACGTATGGATGCGTGAGGATCTCGGTTTGTGTGTGTGTAAATGTGAGTGCGTCGTGGATCGTGTCTTATGGGTGTGTACGTGAGTGCGTGACATTGACTGTGGTATGCACTTATCCAAATTCGTATTTGAGCGCGTGTTTTGTTATTGTCTCTGTACATGTGTACATGTATGGGTTTGACCGAAGATTTTGTGCTTTGTGTTTGTGCTTTGTGTTTGTTTTTTATACGCGTTATTGCCTTGATAGAATGATTCACTGACCAAAAGGCGACTGTCATTAAAAAACTTTTAATTCCTAATTTTTGATTTATTACTTGTTTTACACTGAGTGTTATACAATTTGTGCATGTGTGTGTGTCTGTTCCCCAGGGGGTACGCCAGCGTCGACGGCGTGGCTGGCGCGACTGGTGTGCGCGCTGCCGTCGCACTGGGTGCCGCTGTACTCCTCGCGGGAGCACGGGCTGGGTGCCAATAGGTTTCTGCACCACACCCTCGCTTATAGGTCGGTATAGGAAAATGTGATCGCTTGTGGCAATTTTTTGAATGTTTCCGTTCTTCGGAGGGCGCGTTAATCCTTTGTCCTTGCTGGTACGGATAAGTAATAATCGTTAAACCTCCGATATATTATATGTGTGACTAGGCATAGAGGCCTTCTGGTGGCGTCAAAAAGACACTCGGGTTGACCCCTAATTACTGTATTTTCCTTATATTGTTGTTTGATCGTTCCAGGGGTCCGACCCTGGTGGTGGTGTGCGGGTCCGCGCCGGAGACGGAGGGCGTGACGCTGGTGGCGTGCGCGCCGCTCGAGTGGCGTGAGACACACCAGTACCAGGGGGACGCGGACTGCGCGTTGCTGCAGCTGTACCCAACGTGAGTTACACACACATACAAGTACCACACACATGACACACACACCACATGAAACACACCATATGACACACACACTTTATGACACAGACTTAACATGACACAGACATAACATGACACACACACCACAAGATACAGACATAACATTCACTGTATAGATAGATTTATAGATCGATATATATTAGATTTACATAATGTTAAAGCATCTACCAACAGCTTTAACCACATCCACCCAGGGTTGACTGGTGGGCAATGACGTTAGGAATTAAGTTATGCCCTTTGTACCTTTTTTTGATAAGAGGTGACATAAATATAAATAAATAACATGATACACACACCACATGACAAACAGACCACACTATACACAAACCACACGATGTACAAAGCACACGATACATAACCACACGATACAAAAACCACATGACACAATGACGACACGACACAATGACCACACGATACACAAACCACAGGACACACACCTCCAGCGGCCCGACCCTGGTGATGGTGAAGACAAGGAAGCAGTACACCAAAGCAATTGAAATCAGAAAACGAGGCTACTGCTTCTAGAATACCCAACATTGGTCACTTCAGACTAGTTCTGAACGTTGTTGTCTTATGGACTCCGGTTGCTTCCGTAGGCAACGCGTTAGTGACATCTCGGTTTGAGGTCATGGGTGGTGGCGACCACTCTGCTCGTATGCCTGCTTATAACACAATTTAGAATAACTATATAATGTTATTATAAGTAAATATTTTGGACAACTCACACACAGCCATCTGACCCCAAACTAAGCGTTAGATTGTACTATGATGATCAGATAAATGATAAATACATTCTTATAAAGATATTTATATCCAGAGACAGAACAAAAATTCCTGCTCATCACAGCAAAGTTTGATCTGGGTGAGAATCGAACCCACTACCTAACCTAACCACTAGACCAACCGGCCTGTTATCAATAAATTTTGTATGTATGTTGCACATTCCAGGTTCGCGGTGGTCGAGCACGCGCCGCGTATGATGTACTTGAACACGTCCATCCGTGGGTACCCGAAGGGCGTGCGCGTGGGCTCCGACCCGCGGAAGCCGCTGCTCGATATCCACGAGGACTTTGACGTGTTCTGCTACAAGGGGGCGCCGTACACGCTTGAGGCTATAGAGGTGAGCTAAGAGCTACCGTATTTTTTGTTTTTCTATTCGTATTCTTTATTGCGTTTTTTTTTCCATTTTATTTTTTTACTGAGCTAATGTTACAGGATTAACTAAATTTGTCACACATACCATATTTTGTTTTTTTTTCCATATGATTCTGATCATAAACAATATATAATATAATATATAATCCAAATATTAATAGAGAAATTTAGAATAATATTATTCATTATAATATTATAATTATGTATATATATAACATGATTATAAGATATAACTTATATATATATATATATATAATGCCAAAAATATGTATGAAATATTAGTAGGCAGCACCTCCCCGTTTGCATCCTACATGATTGCAATCCATAACATATCCTTTGACAATATAAGGGGTACAAACCATAGTCCACCTCGCTGGCTAGATGTGTTTTGGTAGACTTCATATACCTAGCAGAACTCTTAGGAGTGTAGGTTTCTTCATGATACTTCCATTCACCGAAGCAAGTGATAGTTAATTAATTTTATCATATACTTGAGGAGTATGTTTCGTTTTAATAGGTGTGGGGTTGCGGGGACCAGGCTTCGCGCGAGACACAGCTGGAGATCAAGAAGTGGCAGGTGAAGGAGGCGGAGAGACAACGACAGGTATGTCACATATGTAAATTACCACGAGGTGACGAGCAAGTTGATGAGAAGAATATCTTATGGTAGCCTGCTGAGTGACCTGCTGTAGAAACCTGTTGCATTAGATGTGTGGTTTTGTGGACCTGTTTATGTATGTTGTATGTGAAGGGAATTGTGTGTGTGTGAGAGAGTGAAAATGCATTTTTGTCAGAATGTGTGTGTGGGGATGTTTGTGAAAGGTGAGAATGTGAGTATGCTTGTGTGGATGTTTGCGAAAGGTCAGAATGTGTGTTTGTGTGGGAGGATGTTGGTGAAACGTGAGAATGTGTGTTTGTGAGTGGATGTTTGTGAAAGATGAGAATGTGTGTGTTTGTGAAAGGTGTATGTGTGAATATGTGTGTAATGTGCGCAACTGTGTAGGTATACGCGAGCAAACCATGGTTTAATAACTATAACGGTTTTTTTCCAGGTAAAGATCTCAGCAGCGGATTGGATTGAGCACCCGGACCGCTACTTGCTGGAACTGGCCGGCCGCCCGCAGTACAACAACTCGGCCAGCTAGTGCTCGCTCGACGACCACTGTGCCTTGCACATGTAGCGATACTGACCGTGTTGCTGTACTGCTCGCACTACACAGGTGAGAGGGAGACGGGAATACTGTACCGAACGCAGGGTAGATCGCGGACAGAGAAACTTCAGTAATGGATGCGGTTACAGAGTAGTGTTGTTATAGGAAGGACTTTTTTATACGGAATTATTGACACAACTTAACGAAAGTCAGTAGTTCACTTGATTCGAAGTGTGAATCGGTTCACAGAAGATTTAATTTTGTGTTTTTTGTAATGTTGAGTTACTGTATTATGGTCGATAAATTCAGGATTTTACAGACCTTTTATTTCAATTTAAAATGAGGGAAAATTGCCATAAAAAAGAATAAATAATTTATCTCTGCCTAAATCCATGCGAACGTAAATTAACTTGGAGGCAACAAAGTAAAAAAATACTGTGTGTGTACTTATGTAAGAAGTTATATTTCTTTGGTATAACAAGATAAAAATCTCTGTAAAAATTTTGTCTTTCGCGTTACCCTACGTTTGCACGACACTAATAGAAAAAAAACTAAAATGTTGACTGGCTAACTTCTCTTACATTTGTAGAAAAAAGACTATAATAGTAGAAAAAAAAACGACATTAAATAAAACGTTGGCTAGCTAACTTCAGGGTGTCTGTTTTTTGTGACGGTGTGCGCCCGCATCGTAAAAATATACTCCCACAATTTTTCTCTAACCCGCCAAAAGAAGTATAACTTCAGAATTGAATTACTTAACTTAGTTACAAAAATATTACCCACATATTCTCAACACAATTTTAATATAATTTTGAACTACTTGATATAACTGAGTTTATTAACAGTTCACATAATGGGATCGTTGAATCGGTTCATACTTTCACATCACTAGCTCATTCTTAAATTTGGAACTGCAATGTTATTGTGGTTTATCTGTGTGTGTACAACGGTGGTTTATCTGTGTATGTACAACGGTAATTTAGCTGTGTGTGTGTGGCGTGGCCATTGCACTCGAAGTGTGCATTGCGCACTTCACCCGCAATGGATAACGTACAGTGCGTAAAGGACATTGTGTGATTTTAATGTGGATTTTATTGCAGAATTCATACATTTTTTGTAAGGGTACTTGATCTTTGTATTACCTTCTCAACTTTGTAAATGAAAATATGCATATTTTTTTATTTACATAATACTACAATAATAAATAATAAAATATGATTATGAAATACTCCAATATTATTTTGTAGTAATACCACTATAGTAATAAAAACTAATGAAGCATATCGACGACGGAAAACATAAAGGACGTATCTCTTTAGAGTAATTCATAAGAGTTTCGCCTTTATTGTTTTATGTATAATATACTAAAAAGATATGCCCTTTTTGATTTCGGTTGGCGATATGCATTTTTTCATATACATATATGGTCGAGAAAGTAAAAGTACGACATATGGTATATATACACATATTGTATACAAATATATAATTAAATGGCAATTTATTACATTTTTTAGTAGTATGCAACGTTATTGAAAATTCCCTTAGCTTTTTTAATTTGGCGGGATTTCTTTTGACATTTGACAAACTTGACAATCAGCTGTTCAGCTTCGGCCATGTTTTAATCTTTTCGAGGTTAATAACCTTTTAGAGTTGCGCAGCTACTGACGATGTTAATGTATGTTGAATATATTTATGATTTTGGAATTGTAGATATTTATGTCACAGATAAATATTTGTTCTTGGGTCATTGGTATCGATGATAATGGAAGTCCTAGTACGCTTTAATATCAATATTTATTTACGAACGATGTATCTTTTTGTAGACTGTTTTTCATTGATCTTTTTACAATATCCATTTTTCAATGATGTTATCCTTGTAATAAGCTAATAAACTACTACAAAATAATGAAATATAGTGTATAAGACTGAGGCGCAGCGGCTTGTTTCGCGAAACAGTTATCGTGAGTACCCCTACAAGGAATGTAGTGTTACTTCATAGGAGTTTGTAAAAAGAAATACATGAAAGATATACATAGTTTGATTGGATATAAAAGTCAATAGATTTAATGGAAATTAAATGCACTGGAGGTGGTGGAGCGTGGTGGAGTATGCGTGGCTTCAATTACGAAAAGACCAGTGCTCATCTGTGGGCCATTTGTGGTGGAAGCATCTCAATTTTTTTTACTACTACTATTATATAGTATATTATTTCCACTATGTTTGTTAGTTTGTTCTATATAGTCTGTAATGGTATGAGATAGAGCACGGATGTTTTTAGTAACTTTTTTCGGAATTATCTAGAAAAAGTTGTGATACCAAAATGATATAGATCGATGGTTGATGATTTTATGTGTAGCAACGCGCGCTGGGTACAGCTAGTAGTATATAGATTTAACTACCTAACAATACTATTGTAACATATATATGTAACATATGTATATCAAAAATGTATGTTCTGAGAAACGGGTTGAGAAAGATGTCCATATGCTATATTTTATAGCAGTATGTGGCATATTGATAGCGACTGCTGAATATATTAATAAGGGAGATGTAGAAAACTCCAATAGCGTGATTCAGGTTTCCAACGCCTTATCCTAACCTTGTGATCACTTTTATATATTCAAGTTTCTGACACTGACGTTTTTTTATGTTTGTACTTATTATAAAAATATGTTTAGCTATAGTTCGTTTTTCTAAATTGTGTAATGTAAAGTGTTGTCGTTTGACTAAATTGTGTAAACAACAGTGGATGATAATATTACAGTTTTTTTATAAAAGCGTCTCATTACTTAACACACTTAGATCTTGAGTAGTGACAACTGTTCAATGTCACAATACGTGAAATTTGTAACATTAGCAGTTAAAGACGTTACTCAAGTTAAAATTATTATTTTGATACAAAATTTGTTTATGTGACAAAATTAAAACGGACTATAGATTCGAAAATTGATTTGTAGTTAGAACGAAATTAGGTCTGACTCAATTAAATCATAAATGATACCAAAATAGGTTTGTTATTTAATTAATTAGTATAATATTCAGTCCGTATAATATAACAATTTAGTCATTAGATCCTTATTTTTTACCGCCATAACTGTATAGAAAATTCAGAAATGGAATGTTTTTAGCATTATTTTATCATTATGTATACTTTTTTGCTGCGTATTGAGTAGCATAGTGAAATGGGTAGTTCTATCAGCTAATGATAGTAATAATAATTAGTTTAGTAAGCATTGTATGTATATCTTATGATGTACGACAAATATAAATAATTGTCATATCATAGTAGCTGTCAGAATGACATTTAACTCACAGAGCCGCCATCTTGTTGCTGACGCCATTTTGAATTGAAAACACTTATAACTTAGTCTCTAATCAACAGATAATGGAAGATAGGAGAAGAGGTGTTAAACTGTACATAGTCCTTTCTAGCCTTATAATATTGTTATATTTTTAGCGCATATTATCGAGCTCTTCGCGCATTAATATTATAGTATCCTTATAATATTACTTCGCTAAGAAACACTGGTAAAACCCCCGGTGGGTGTTACATTTATTGGAAATGGTACTGTTATAATAGTATATATTTTCATCATTTTTTTTACAAATCGTAGATAAATAAATTTGATACATTGTATAATGATTATCTATAAGGATAAACTCATTTTGATTGAGTTTTCTGCGAATACATTCAAGGTGTATTATAATATTAGCGACATTGCTTATTTTTTTTTAATTTATTAAAGTTTTTTTTTGCAAACTAATCAAAGTTTCTTTTAGAAGCTTTCATGCCACATGTTATGAGTACTTAAGGCCTACTTAATGTATTAATGATTACTTAAATTCTGATTACATCACATTTAATTGAATCTTAGTTATTAATATTTTGTATTTTATGACTATGAAAAAATATTTTATTTATTTTGATATTAAATGAAGCGATTTAAATGTAGGTTGTTTTATTTGAACCTGTAGCTTAGTTAGCAGGGAAGATCTATGGAACAAGTCAGGGGTTCGATTCCCGGTCATGTTTTATGTGAAAGATAAATGTTGTTTCTATATATGTATATACGTTTTAACTATTTTTAATGACGACACGAACGGAAACATGGCGGACGGTGTTTTTGTGAGTATTGAGTTTTTAAAGTGTTTTAAAATTGCAATTTTTTGTACCTAGAGATTATTTTAATACCTAAATTAAGCATTTTATATTACTTTTAGTTAAAAATGTTGCAGTTAAATTTAAAACATTTAAAACTTATTCGTGTTATTTTGTAAAAAACGTTTTAAAAAAAGTGTAAAGAAAAAATAAAATATTGAAACATGATTGAAAAATTCTTGCAAATAATTTATTACAATATTTTATGCGTCGTTTCCAATAAGGTAAGTATTAAATTAGCCACTCGACCATTATCGACAGACCGGTTGTAGTGGATAGGGAACCTGTCTGCTACACCGAAGGTCGTGGGTTCATTTCTCGCCCAGGTCAAACTTTTCTGTGATGAGCAGGAATGTTTGTTCTGTGTCTGTTTGTAAAAATATCTATATAAGTATGGATTTAAATATATATGTATGTTTATCAGTTGTCTGATCACCATAGTACAAGCTAACGCTTAGTTTGGGGAGAGATAGCCGTGTGTGAGGTGTCCAAACATATGTATTATTATTTGGAACTTTATATAAAATATGTTTGTTATCGCCTGGAAGGGATGGACGCCAATGTGATGCGATATTTTATGTTAGTCGGTATTTTTGGCCGACTAGTCTCCGATGAAAAAGAACATAGTTATTATAAATAACTCAAAAATAAAAGAAGCCAAGTTATTCCTTATTACATCAGCTATCTACCAGTGAAAGTCTTGTTAAAATCAGTCCGGTCGCTGCGGAGATTAGCCGGAATAAACAGACAGATACAAACTAAAAAAATAATTTGGTATATGTAACGTGTATACATAGATTCGCCATTTTCTTTCATTGTTAGACAATTGGTGTAAATAAATCAAAATAAAATTTATAGTGACGCAATATAAAATAATATTTATACATGTCGACTGGCCTGAGGAAGGAAGAAGTAACCGTTCAAAATGTAAAAGGGTACTGACGAATTGTATTGAATTCGATAAAAGTAATCTTACAGACATTCTTCTTTCAATCTTCTGGATTAGATTAGCTTCTCTCTTATTCTTTTGTTAATAAACTAGTGAAAAAGACAGCTTCTTTTTATTTCCTATAAACCATTATTTGTTTTATCCATCCATTCATCCATCAGTCAGATGTCCATTGTTGGACAGAAGCATCTCCTTGTGCCACTCTGATCAGCGGATACCCGCTATGCTCAAGTCATCAGTCCACCTGGTCCTGGGGTGCCCTGTGCCTCTTTATACAAATAATTTATGGCTACAATTCATGGCTTAAGTATCCATAAGTCTTGAAAAGTTGAAGAGTCACTTCATATGTTCTTCTGCAGTATTATAATGGCAATGGAAGATTCATGAGAAAACCTGCATACCAGGACTTCTCCATGATGTTCTTGAAGGTTAAGTCTATCACGCCATTGTGATGGTTTATAGCCTTAGCCCTTGCATCCAAACAGTAGCTTGGTGTATAATAATGAAATAATATAAGGATTTTGACGATGGTAATAAAAGCTAAGTTATTACAATGATCATGTCGCCTACGAAGGGGAAATGATCTTTTATGGGGCTCAGTGTACGATTTTATAATAAAGTGCCAAAGTTTATTATTGACTTATCTATTGATATATTTAAGAAACAATCCCAGCTTATAGATAAGGGGTACTACAGTGTCAATGAATATATGAATGACGAAGATGCTTGGAAGTAATGTACTCATCCGTAGCCGTTTCGACTCGAGTGTGTTCCTTTTAATAAAGTACTCATTGTATTATTATAATTGTATGTATTTTTGAAATGTGCTGAGGAGTTTCTTTCGCCGTTTTTTCTATTTATATTGCACCGTTCCGAAACGGTGGTAGAAGGTGGTGGTAGAGCTACATGAATAAACGATTTGACTTTGTTGGCCGAGACAGTTTAACGTGCAATCACTTCAGGTTTTACACTTTAGGTATTGTGAAATATGTGTGTACACTTTAAAAAAGAATAGTATATCAAGTTTTAATAGAAAAGTAATTAATCTTGTTAATATGACTTTTGTTGTATTTTTCACATATATTTCTAAGGAAATAACAGAAACATTACATAAAAAAGGTTCAAAAACAAACGGTACAAAAATATAAAAAAATTATAAAACAACAAAATGTTTCATTTTCCTCTCAAACTTTTTCCATCCTGTACTTTCATTGCTATATCCTAGATTAATCTAGAAAGTATCTTTTTTAAATCATAAATTTATAATCCAACATAAAATTTTGTATCGAACATTGAAACTCCGCTTCGATAGTCCGTATATTTCCCCATTGCCATCACAACACAGTTGAATCTACGCGACAGTTTGATATTACAATCGTAGATTTAGGTAAATTGAAAAGAAAAAAATTGATTCTTCAATATCCTTTATTTATTACAAAACCTTAGTAAAACTTATACAAATATCACAGATTGTTTGGACAGTGTATTAAAACTAACCTATATTTATATCTATGTTAATCACAACTCAAGTACCTATTAAACAAACTTGTATCGTTGCTAATATAGTTTACTAAAAAACCGATTTCAAATTACATATATAAGTAAAACAAAATGAGAAAATCTTTAACATTGTCATAATTACGCATAATTCAGAAACTACTCGTCAGATGTCACTCGCAAAATGGGACATTATGAAAAGCAGATTTCGATAAAAAATTATAATCATCAAAATTGACTCGCCCAGTAAAAAGTTATGAGGCAATGACCAAAAAATGCAGTCAAATTGAGAAGCTCTTTTTTTAAAACAGTCTAAAAGAGGTAATAATTTTAGTAGTAACCGCTACCGCTGGTGGCTTAACGCGGTATTATTTTAGGATTACCATAAAAAATAAAAGTGATTTTCATACACACAGAATTATCAATTTGAAAAACTCAGTAATGAAACTAAAAGTTTTAAAATTAATTTGACGCTCTAATTCGGTTTTTAATTGATTTACAACTTCGGTTTATTTACAATTAAAAAATAAATGAAGTTTCAAGTTTGCTTCTCACAAGTTTCTAATTAGTTCTTTTTCGAGATGTGCTAAGGAGTTCTTTCGCCAATTCTCCTCATTATGGCACCTTTCCGAAATAATGATATTTTCGAAAGATTTGACGTTCATACTTGTATTTTGAATAACTTATTTACATGAAATAAACTATTTTATACGTTAACATCGATACGTCAACTAATTTCGTCAATTTTACTTTTCCCACTGTACTATAGTTCGTTTTTCTTATTCGTACAAAACCTGTAAACAAACCAATGGATGACAATGTGTCAGTTTTGTTATAAAACCGTCTTATTACATATTTTACACAATATCTTGTACCGTAACAACTTTTTTATACTATAATACGCGTGTTTTGTAAAAATATTTTGACACAAATTGTTTACAAGAATTGTATGGAAGAGAAAAACTAACTGTACTCTTGCTTCGTACTCAAACAAACCGAGGTTTCTGGACCAGATCCCTGATAGTTGGTGGTTAGACGAGGACTTGCAGGAAACGGTACAGCGGCTGCTCTACCATCAAGTGGAGCGGTAGCGCCGTCACGTAGGTGAGGACCATCGTTACGAACCAGTGTCCAAGCTGAATAAAAGACATTAATTAACCAAGTAAGTTAAGTAACCATGTAAGGTAAGTTAACCGAGGTTAACCGACTTTGGTTAACCATTTATGTAGATATATAAAAATAATATAATATATATGATCAGCAAAGTGAATCAACAGCAGGCGCGGTCGGGGGGAGGATAGGTGACCGCTAGTAGCAATAATATAATATAATAATTTCGTGCTTGATAGCAATTGGTAAGCCATGGCCTTCGGATGGCATAAAAACTTCCAACAGGGTTTTAACAAGTGGGATGGAGATTTAGAACTTATAGAATACTTTCTACTAATATTATAAATGTGAAAATTTGTGAGAACGTATGTTTTCTTTTTTACTACAAAAACTACTGAAAAAATCTTAATGAAACTTGGCACATAGATAGATTAGAGACTGGGATAAGACATTGGCTACTTTTTTAAAACAGGCGAAGCCGCGGGCGGACACTAGTTCAGAATAAACAACGAGACGCAGAAGTATTTCTTGTACTCACTATTTCATCGAAGGCGGCGCGCGAAAGGTTGGTTTTAATAGCAACCTGCGTGAGGTTGTACGCCCAGTGCACCATCAGAACTGACAGGGACATTCGCGCCAGTATCGCCCAGCCGTGCCACGACATTAGCTGCCATACTGATTCTGTGAAATAATCAATGACTTAGGACAACTCACACACGCCCTCGTAGATTAAAGTACATGTCCAATTTGAAAACCTGCCCTTAAACTTTAATTAAAAATTTGCTGCGATTCGTTTTGAAACTTGTCCGTTGCGATTCGTTTTGCTACCTATCCGTTGCGATTCGTTTTGACATTTGTCCGTTGCGATTCATTTTGTCACTTGTCCGTTGAAGTTTCGCTTCTGCTACGTGTTCCCTGCATACGTTTCGATTTTTATAGTGAACCGATTTATTAAAAATGTCTGGGGTGGGAGTCGAATCCATGTCTTCTAGCTTAGCAGGCAAATGTTACTAATCACATCAACTTCACACTTTCCGAACTTAAGCTGAAAATAAGATGTGCAGGTTTCGTCATGATATTTTCCGTCATCGAAGCAAACTTGTAAAATGCACACAATTTTGAGGTTCACGCAGAACTTGTACCCAGAACCTCTCATTCGAGCGACCAACGTCAAAACCACTGTGCTTATAACGAGGTGGCCCCGTGGTTTGACTTTTTAATTTAAGGAAAAACATACTAAATTCACAATAAAGAATATTTTGTCCTGTTTTTGTAGCATTCCTATCAATGCTCGGCTCCTATTGGTCGTAGCGTGAGGTTATATAGCCTATACAGATTCTCGGTAGATCGACTGACACAAAAAATAATTATTAGATCTATCCAGAACTTCCTGAGATAATCGTATTCAAGTAATCAAACAGACAAACTTAAAACAACTAAAAAGTAGGTACGTACCATCAATTCTATAGAAAAATCCAATCATCGCAATAGCTATTATGACGGTGAATATTGGTCGGTCCAGCGCAGCATACAGCGCCACTGCCTCTTTCGACGAGACGTTCCGTACTAGGTAGCCCGACAAGATTGTCATCAGGATACCAGGTATTGCCACTCGGCTAGCCACGCGACACCACTACAGATCAAAAAATTCCATTACAATGTGAAATATTCAGAATAAAATAATGTATTCCGTCCAAGAGTCCATTTAAACAGACCGGCACAGAGAAGAGAGCGTGTTTTTAGCGGGTTTATAAGTCTGGACTTATAGGTCTATACTGAAAATCGGTATATCCGAGCTGGACCTTTTCGAGGGACCCTATTATTATTGATTATTTATATTAATTAGTCTGTACTTTAATTTTATCTATAGTTTTATATTATATAATATGTGTTTATGAATTAAGTTCTAACGAATAAACGTTTTTATATCTTTCTTATTTCAAATAAGGTAATTTACTATTTTTAAAATGAGTATGCTTAAGAGACGATTGAATGCGGTCAGATTAAAATTAATTTAAATGACAAAAAAACCTTTTTTTTACCGCGTTTAAAATATGACCTATGCGCCGGTATTTTAGTAACAAATTGGTCATGAAATTGTACTATACATTTTACCAAGTTTGTATGTTAGATATTCCAGATCGAGTTTGCACTGAGGTGCTTCTAACTGGAGCACTTAGGTGCTCCATTTTCTGTTCGTGGTATATTCTTCTTCCAAATCATCTTTCAGTGGTAGTCCACACAAAAGCACTCACCAACTTCTCCTGCAACTTGACCCCGTCCTTCTGCATGATGTAGTACCAGAAGGCTATCAGTAGACCCAGCAGGGACGCAGGCAGACTTCCCCACGGCGCCGTGTACAGCCACTTGAAGGACGCGTCGTCTGTGTACTGGTGGCGCATCAACCTGGAGGAAGAACTAGTTAGAAATATCCGGTCACCAGGAAGGTGAAAGAGAGATAGAGAGGAACGGAAAGATGAAAGAGAGAAAAGGCCAAATGGTGACAATTAATTATTTTGGCATATTGGCATATTCCAAATTATCCGGCCTCGGATTATTTGTGTGTGTAGGTGTTTTAGATAGATCTCTATTTGTGACTCACTCAGGGTAGGTAATGAAGAGAATTGGCTTCAGATCCCAGAAGTAAGCGACGAGGTAGTTCCCACCGACGGAGACCAGTAGCAGTGGGATCAGGATGAGGGGCGCTCGCCTCGGCTTTTGCCCCAATATCAGAGTTAAGAACGCTGCTACTATGTATAGCTGCATGTCCACCGCTAGAAACCTATGAAAGAAGAGTTATGTTGTCATTATAACCAATACCCTACCTCACTTCGGAGCAACGTACTTAGGTGCACACGCTACAACGCTCCGAAGTACATCGGCTTCTATAAAATCTAGATAAATTAAAGAAATTAACAAAATTTGCAATGGAAATTGATTTTTGAAAAACCCTTTATAAGATAAGACTACTCTGATGTCATTTCATTGTAAAATAATCAGAAATAAAATTCCCAAAAGACAAAAAAAAAACCATTAAATTTGCTTAAAACTTTTCATTTTCTATTTAACATGAAAAGTAATAAGAATAAAGTTGTAGATAATTCAGTAACCTAGAAATATTGTCTCATAAAACATTAGGAAGGGTTGCCATTTTACGAGATACAGTGCGAAATGCTTATTCCATAGTGGTGGAGGACAAGGTTGGCAACCTCACTAACATTTGCTAACTCTCCCACAAAAATATTGCATACTCTGAAAAATGCATCCCTAAATGTAACTTGAGCAACAAAAAACATTTATTTGCTCAATAATGTCGGAATTCATACACGCCCAAGAGCTGATACGCGACAAAGTGACCTCTCTATGCAGTGCAGTGATATCACTTCTAAACAACGAAACACATCAGAGAGGTGGATTCTTTAGTATGCTGTACATT
Source organism: Asbolis capucinus (assembly GCA_018249125.1). Classification (NCBI taxonomy): domain Eukaryota; kingdom Metazoa; phylum Arthropoda; class Insecta; order Lepidoptera; family Hesperiidae; genus Asbolis; species Asbolis capucinus. Next base: position 651 of record DWJZ01003852.1, on the reverse strand, counting down.
TTATCTAAATTTCTCTAAAAACTATTTAGGGGTACTTTGGGTTCACTCACCAGGTCTGCAGCAAGCACTTCTCATCAGGTTTGATAAAGTTGTGTAGATACAGCGCCTGCACCCACCACTTGTTACGGCAGCGCGCGCTCTCAGCCTCCACGAGGTTCCACAGCGGTCCACTGGACGCCAACCGCCACCAGGTCGCCGTCAATCCGACCACGAACAGGTGCACCGGTGTTAACCTGGACCAGAACTTTAATTAGGATCCTGGTGTTATTTCACGTCATTATTACTTATTTTCTCATACATCTGGAAACCTAGACATACGTACGCATGTAAACACACGCACTTACTCACACAAAATCAAGGTTTTCATATGCGTTAAATCACTTATCAGGCATTTGCGTAATTTTGGGCTATATACTCGTAAGAGTTGAGGAGATCTTGATCTTCTTTCATGCCAAAACAATTGAAGAACATGAATATTTGGCACAGACATACATAGATTAAATTCTAGAATAACATATAGTCTACTTTTATATATCAATCAGGTGACGCCATGGACAGAAACTACGAACAGAACTTAATTGCAGCGATGGCTCAGACATGGTGATGTTCACAGTTCAATTACTCAAAGCGTAATGAAGCTAATGACTTGAA
>DWJZ01003851.1:0-16264 GCA_018249125.1 Asbolis capucinus | reverse complement strand
ATTCCTGCTCATCACAGAAAAGTTTGACCTGGGTGAGAATCGAACCCACGACCTTCGGTGTAGCAGTCAGGTTCACTGATCACTAGACCAATCGGCCTGCCATACCGGCCGGTCTGGTTACCTATTGAACAATGAAAGCAGGACCTAAATATTTTGAAGTCTAGTAGACTGCATCAGTTGCTCCCGGGATATCTGAACAAAAGTTTCACCATCTCTCTGATGACTATGAACGTCAACTACGATCGTTAGACTCCCTTGCATTGTCAATACCACTTCAGCAATCAGGTTTTCTTTTTAACTCTTTTGTTATCTGTGTATCTCGGCTTTGGAACGCGCTGGTTAAGAATGCTTCTAGCATTACGCTCGTCTTCTGCCTCTTCGTAGGGTATAATAAAGTTTTAAATAAATAAACAGTTGAGATTTAATAACAAGATATGTACCGGTATGCTTTCAAACAAGTCATAATTATAAAAATAAATTATTAAAGTAATTTTTAACTATATTAAAAGTAGTATTATTTAATTTTTGAGTTATGTTTTTATTTCAGGACCCCAGATTATAAGCCTCGTCAACGGAAAAACTCTTCTGATGGTCGATAAATACACTTTCCACAAAGACACTGACCTCATATACTCTGGTGGTATTCGATGGATCTGCTCCTCGAAGGTCGAAAATGTAACGTGTTCGTAGTACTCTCCAGGGACGAGAAGATCGTCTTGCGGATCAATGGAATTCATTCTCATAATATCCATGCCTTAGACAAACTAGATCTGGGTATTTGAGGTTTTGAGAAATCCTTTGGTAACTACCAGGAGTAGTTGTGGAGTCGTGTTGTTGCTAAGACCACGTGTAATGATATTAAGGCGAAAGCATTGTCACTCCTTAAAATTATCCTATTTTATATAAGTAGCTTTTACTGCCACAAACATATGTGTAAAAAAATATGGAATATAGTTTTATTTATTTCAGAAGCTTACTTTATTACCTTGTATAACGGCAAACGACTGCTTATGAGCGACGGTTACACATTTCACAAGAACTCTGATGCGAGGTACTCTGGTGGTATCCGGTGGCAATGCTCTTCAAGTAAGAACAAACGGTGCAAGGCGATTGTGGTTCTCTCCGAAGGGAATAACAGTGTCTTCAGAATTAGCGGATCTCATAACCATGAACCACCAAACTACCAGCTAACTCAGAATGGCACCTATATCAAAGTGTAGTCCAACGTATTTTATTGCGCGTCCTTGATATTTGAATATTTGATTTTTTAAATTATGAGTCTTTAATTATGTTTTTTTTGGATTGATGTAAAAGCGTAACGCACATTCCATTTAGGAAGGCTTCATGTGAAATTGTATTTATTTTTCGAAATTCTTCATCGTTTTGTATTAAAGACAAATTAAACATATTGGTGGTTTTCCTTCTTTAAAAGAAACATGAAACGAGTATAACCCGACAGCCATTCTTTAAAAGTCATAAGTAGACTTGAAAAAAATTTCTTTCTATCAACTGCCGTGTGTGTGCGCAGTGCGCACGCTGTCTCGCCAGGAAGTTTCTTTATTTTCAGTGATCCATAATTCCTTGTTGATAATGAAAGCAGGATCTACATTCTTACACAAGTTTAAAAAATTGGAATCTGTTCTTAAGTTAACAAAATATTGTCGATATTTGTTTATTTAATTAAAGTATATTTTATTTCTGACTATATTAAGGCTGGTATTATTTAGTTACGTTGTTATTACAGGACCTCAGCTTATAAATCTCGTCAACGGAAAAACTCTTCTGATGGTTGATAAATACACTTTCCACAAAAACACTGATCTCATATACTCTGGTGGAATTCGATGGCTCTGCTCGTCGAAGTGTAGTCGCAAGTGCAACGCCTTCGTAGTACTCTCCAGGGATGAGAAAATTATCTTGAGGATTAATGGAATGCATTCCCACGAACCTCCATGCCTTAGACAAACTAGTTCCGGATATTTGAGGCTTTGAAACTTATCCGCAGTCTGCCAATTTTGGTTGAGTCCTTTCTAGTAGAAATAACGGTTCAAAATAAATCGTTAGCATTTTCGAGTTTGTTTGGTTTTTGATCTCTCTGTGACCTGAAAACATACTGTAAGAAGGTTATGGCAGTTTAATACTGTTTCCAGATCCCTATCTAATTAACCTCGTCAATGGTAAAACACTTCTTACGTACGATGGATACAGTTTCCACAAAGGCGGTGGCATACGTTGCCATGGAGGAGTTAGATGGCGTTGCTCTTCATCGAAGAAGAAATGTGGGGCTTACATTGTTCTAACTGATGACGATCAAACGGTTTTGAAGATTCATTCCATACACAGTGAACACGATAAACCTCGATACAAATTAACAAGAATGGGAACTTATATAAAAATATAAAAAAATACATATTTCTTTGTTTTTCTTTTCTAATCTACTGTCGCCCGTTCTGGAGTCGTATCATTATTGAACTCAGTTAATACGATAGATTCCTTTCAATCTTCGGTTTGTATATTGCATACAAAAGGGTCTATCACTACTTGGTTCCGACACTTTCGTGAAACATCTGTCTATATTTGCTAATATCCATTAACTGTTTTTTACCAGGTAACCTGTTTGTTCCTTTGTCAGCATAAAAAGGTACAGGATTCAGTAAAAGAATAGGGCGTCACTATTTTCCCTGATTTATCACCACTTTTACTAGAACCATATATTTTTTTTCATGTTTGTCATCGTGTAAGGTGTAATATAAAACTTGAACCTGATTGAATTTTAACAACTTTTTGGCACTAAACATACATTTAATTACAGAACCTTACTTTATAACCTTGGATACTGGAAAACGTTTGCTTATGCTCAACGGGTACACCTTCCACAAGGATTCTAAAATTGGAAATTGTTCGAGTTATCGCTGGAGGTGTTCAAAGAAGAAATGTAATGCTTTCGTGTATCTCAGTGATGATGACAACACTATACTAAGAATGCGGCTGTATCATAACAATCATAAGCCTTTCATGTTTAAAAATGCCTTTATATGAAGTATTACATTCACTTTTAAAATATAGGTTTAAGGCTAAAAAGATTTCTTTTAAGGATTTTGGAATGTTGTGGGTATTCGCATGAATTGAAATCAGTATCTTTTTGTACGTTGTAAAGTCTGTCGATAACAATATCAATATGCCTAGTTTGATTAATCTTGCACATAAGGAGTTGTGAAGCTAGCTTTTAAGCTTTTAAACTCAACAATGGCTTTAGACAAAGCGAATAGCCTCTTTATGGCGTTATTCCCAAACGTGGGGCATCTAGATCAGTTGTAATGAATCGATAAAATTAGTGCTACACTTTGGAATTTTTAGTAAATGATCAAATGCAGAAAGGTTTTGCTTCGATATAAGGATAGGTTCCAGACTTTAATAAGCTTTGACATTAATGTGTCTCTGAAGTACAATACTATGAAAAATATAGTTAAAAATGAAATATTTCAAATTCATAATCAGGAAATTACTTATGTCAATTCCTCCTCTTTCTATGTAACAATGATCTGGAATGCCACTTTTAATTATGAAATTAGAGCTCTTTATTAAATATAACATTTCTAGTCTAATATCGTTCAATAATATTCTGTTTTATTATTATTGACTAAGTAATTGCGTTTCCTAAGTTCTAGTCGACAAACAATATTAAATGTGTATGTGCTATTGCAATTGTTATCCTTTTTGGTATTTGATGATAATGAAATAAATTGAAAAAAAAACAAGATTTTTTTCGGGAAAGTTTGTAACTTTATAGTATGAAATTTTTTTGGTACAAGCACAATTTTGGTATTTAATCATATTGATATAAATCGTGTGTAAGCCTTATTTCATCTAGATGATTTTTATATTCTGTATTTCCAAGGTTTCATTAACGTGTATGTGTAAATAGTGTGAAAAAACAATATTTTTTTTAAATAATGGAAAATAAAATTGAAATTGAATAATTGATTGTAAATTTTAAATTTAATAATTCAAATTTTCTATTATGAAAATGTTTTTTATTTGAATAATCCTACTTCAATGTTCTCTTTTGATAGTTATGCATCATATTACCAATTATTTAATATTTTATTTTCTTTCCTAGAAATATATGTACATTTTAGCTTACTGCGTAGCGTTAGAGAGTGGAGTTCGAAGAATTCTTTTTGAATTAGTGTTTATTTTACAATTGTAGACGAAGAATAAAGTTATGTTGTGACAATTGACTTCATTTTGTTTTACATAAAACATGTGCATTCCTGTTTCAAGGCTGTTTTAGATTAGTCCCTTTTATTTTTCTTGATTATATACTTTTGTCAAATTTACTATTTATACGATAATAACTGTAATTGGATGTTTTATTTTTTATTGTTTTACCTTGCAAAATAGGATGAGGGTGGACTAAACTTTAAGAGTATCTTTTGTCATCATTTCTATTTTCGTGTTAGTAGTTAGCAATGAAATGCGATAATATTTCAACGATCTTCAATATTTTACCTTCTTTCAGCGTACTTCATCACGCTGGTCAACGGCTCCAGAAGATTGGTGATAGAAGATTACGTGTTCCACAGATCAACGCAGGGAAAGCTTCTGTCGACTACGATGAGATGGAGATGTTCAGCTAAGAACAGAGGATGCCGAGCGGTCGCTACGGTTAAAGAGGGGAAGATCATTAAGTATACTGGGGAGCACGGGCATGAACCTCCTCTGATTGATATGACTGAACATGGCGCTCATATAGTTAAATATTAGACATGTGAAACTGGAAACTACTGTTGATGAAACTTTAACACGTTGTAGTAAGGTTCATTTTTGAACACAATTTTACTGAGTTAGTGCGGTTTACCATCCAAGAGTCTGTTCGGACAGATTAGTTCGCAGAAGAGAGCAAATTTTTAACGCTTTATAACTAAGACTTTTGGGAGATTCTTAGCTCTCTTATTTTCGTTTTAAAAAGTTCTTTAAATGAATCTGGTTTCAGTGACCCAAAATTCTTTTTTTTAAACGGATATAATGGGTTCTACTTCACATCACAGGACTGGTCTCCGTCTCTACTCGTCCTCGGTTCGTTATCGGTCCGATTTCGATTCGCTCCAATATTGTTAAACAACAAACAAACAAACAACAAAAATGTATTTATACTATCCCTAACAGTAAACTTCCGATCAGATAACACTCCAACTATGTGTCTTAAAGAATATTTTAATTAAAGGACGAAAAAAAACCGGCAATGTGAATTGGATCTTGTCTAAGAATACAACGCTTACCATCAGATGGGATCGTAGTCAAGCGCTAACTTATTGAATGTAAGAAATACACAAGAATGTCACAAATATTTAATCCCTTAATAAGGAAAAGTGTTTGTAAGTGTCACAAACTAAAAGATTTTAAAACGGTGGAATCTTCGATCAACAATAAACTAGATGTCGAGTCAGCGACAAAAATTTGTCTCGACAAATTCAAGCTCCCTTGAAATAAACATTTATTTTCGGGTCGTGTGTTTTAGTTGGTGTTACTCGTGTTGTCCATCATCCGATAAACAATACATAATAATTACATGCGGGCAGAATTTTGTGTTAAATTTCTATGGCAGGCGACATCTAGTTTATTCTTGATCGAAAGTCAGAGCTATTTGTACGTTTATAATGACAACGTAAAGAGGACTATGTGTAATCATATTACTGTTAAGTATTGCAAGGTTTTTCTATGCACATGCGACGACTACCAACGGTAGGATATACAATAATGTTGCACTAAGTTTTTTAATTGTTGAAAACTATAGTTTTGAAGTTATTATAAGGGCTTAATAATGTAGTTTTGGCTTAAATGGGTTAAAGGTAGTTGTAAAAATACTGTAAGTTTTTATCGGGATTCTGTTTCTGCTTTATCACTAGCATTGTGCCTTATCTACTTAGGATCGGCCGAGACTTTGAGAGGCATAGAAAAATATGTATGTGTTTGATTCGACTAACATGGCTTAAGGGGGAATTACGCCGTAGCAGTCATGCGACTGGAAATAACGGTCGTATTGTCGTGGTGCGTTTTACTGTACAAATTATGCCAAAAAGGTATTACTGTCAGAAGGAAATTCCTAAAATGTGTTATGTGTATTTGACAATATACCTTGTTTCTTTTAATACATTATACATATTTTGTAATTTTTTATGAGTTATATGAAATTTTAGATTGGGTTATATCTATATTAGTTGTAGGTGGGAAAAGTTTGATAGATTTTATTTTTATTATACTAATTTTAAAAGAATAATTTGAACATGTGTATTAAATTTTATCATAATATAATGATATTTTATTATTTTTTAATTCTTTTAATATTGGAATAGATAAAATTATTTATTTTAGAATTACAAACAGTTTTTAAATTTCTGGAGGCGATGAGATATTATATATTTTTATAGATCAATGAGTAATGATGGTGTAGGGGTTGCGATTCCGCAGAACATGTAAACTCTGCGAGTGTGAGTAATGACAGGATTTATACCGCGACAGACAACTACGAGTACATTGAGGTCAATCGTTTTATATGAGTACTGTTACACTTTTTGCAACATTTTATTATGTCGAAATCAGTACCATGTAAATGACTATAAAATTGTTGTCGCAGCAAGTCAGTCTTATTAGTCGGCTGTCGCGTTTTTCGGAATCTTACCTTCATTGAGTTACAATGTCGCATTGTTGCCTCGGCGTTGTCGCACCTTTACTATATTTATCCTGTATCTGTAGTAAATATTGTATTCTGATAATAAAATTGTGTTGTCTTTTGTATTTTTTAGTTAATAAACGGTTATTGATAAAAAATATTTGTATGGTTAAAAATTTCCTTAACTCAAGTTTTAACTATCAAATGCAATCTCTGGTAAAGTAATCCTATATATTCCTTTCTCTCTTGTCAGTCCCTCAAGTCTGAAGATCGTGATAAGCATCAGGACTGCGTTTGACACGGATAATCTGCCTCCACCGGTTTGGAGTGTTTCTGACAACTGTGTAAAATCTGGAAGACGAGGAGTTTTTCACTTGATTAGTCCACCTCGTTGGTGAGCAATCGAATATATTACTTTCCTCGGTACAAAATCGATTTTAATTTATTTCTATACAAAATTTACAAGTTTGTATGGAAAAAATTCCAGATCGAATTTGCAATGAGTATAAGTACATGGACTGTGGGTAACAATTGTCTCTATAGGAAAATAATCATTAAATTAATGTTTGAGTTTTGATTTTTCTACTCTCTAACTCCTCTGTTCTCCTGTGTCTAAGTTAACTATGTGCTACGACAACAACGTTAGTTAGTTTTTTCTTTTTTTGTTAGTAACCGTACGTAGTGTAGTGCTGTAGTGGTAGTGAAATGATCAGTTACTAATAAGGTAATGTTATTCCAGCTTGCTTCATAACCTTGAGGAATGGTACCCAGCGTCTGGTGGTGAACGAGTTCACCTTCCACCGCTCGTATGACAGGAAACACAGCGACGCCCGCAGATGGCGGTGCTCGGCTAGATTGAAAGGTTGCAAGGTGTTCGCGATCCTGAACGGGAACGAGGACAGCATTGTCCGCCTCAGTGGTACCCATAACCACGAGCCTCCGAAGATACGGAAGCCCAGATCTGATCACTACGTACTTACTCATCGGAAGTACAAGTAAAATACTTATACATATGTACACGTTCGATTTTTAGCGGGTACTCCCGATGTACGCCGATGTTTTGACTTAGTTGGCATTGACTGTAATCAGAGTAATTATGGACGTACAAATCCATATCGTGAGTACTCTTTAGTAAAACGTAGAAGTAGTCAATAGTGATGTCACTATTTTCAATTATAAAACCATTTTACTTAAAATTACCGATTAAAATTCAATGACAATTTAATTAACGGCAAAGTCGAAATGAAAAAGAAACTTGTTGCTAAAAATATTATGTATATAAATCGAATATATTAATAATTATTAATTGGTTTTTAGTAGCATTAGTCTGTGTAATCAAAGTTGATAATGGCTAAAGCAGTAAATTTTGAGAAGTCTTGGTGTTTTAATTTAATTATTAAATTTAAAACGAAAATTTATTGATAGTTGCCAATTTTAATTTATAAAACGGATTTACATCCCTGAATAAGATAGAAGAATACACATAAATTACTTTAAGTAATGAATCATAATTAAATCTGATTCCAAAAATTAATTGCCATCAAAACAAGCATTTTTTATGAAGTTTGACATCACTAAATCGAGTATCTTTATCTAAATAAAATATAAAAATGCACACTATTTACTGAATTTAATGAATCTTAATTAAATCTCATTCCGAAAATAAATTGTCATCAATAATACTTAAAATTAATGAATCTTAAATCTGGTTCCGAAGATTTATTGTCATCAAAGTTATCATTTCTTATCAAGTCTGATAACACTAAATTGAGTAATTTTATAAAAATATACTATAAGTATTATCAACAAGTGGGCCTATTGTATGTCTCAAAGTGTCGCCAACGGTAAACTTTCATTGGACAGACTTTGGTCTATATTATACAATTAAAAAGTATTTGTAAAATATATTATTTTGTTTTACATATATTATAAAGGGATTTGATGTGGCCAGTGTGGCCAGTATAAATGTCACTTGTCACATATTACAGTAAGTAAATTTAATGACTTTCTATATAAGTTTCATATTTTACTCAAGTACTTCATAGCAATGTATCTTAACTTAATAAGGCTTATGAAAATTAAATTAAAAAGCGCCTAAACCCCCAAACAAAAATAATCTTCAAACAGCTAAACCGCGAAAGTATGGAATAAGTTGACCCGTTGTTGTTCCCGTTCAATTGCAATGCAAATATCTTTAAGTCGAGGGTGCACAAGCTTCTTCTAACTATACTATTTCTACTCCGCTTTACCATCGAAGACACTTCACCACTTACCATCAGGTGGGACCGTGGTCAAGCGCTAACTTATTTAAGGTGAAAAAAAAAGCTGATCCGATGTTTTTGAGTGCAAAAATAACGATTTACTTTAAATATATTTAAGTATTAATAAATTACGTAAGAACTAAAGAATTATTACCACTAACGGTCACTCATACTACCGACCACGCCGCCTTTGCTTAACCTTTTCGATCGCTTACGATCGTCACGAGCCGAGTACTGACAGCTTCATCAAACCGTTCCCCAATGATATGTCACGCACGCCCCATTACGTCCATGTCATGAACAATTGGACATGTCACTCAAGAAAGCGAAAACCCATATTTTTCTTACAGTGGTGTAGTCATACACGTATATTATACGCTAAATGTAATTCTTTTAAAAAACTGTGTCTATATTAATCTTAATTGTTTTAAAATTACTCTAAAATTATGTAAAGTTTAAGAGCATAATAGATATAATTTATGAATATTTCAAATTTCTCTGCCTTTTATGTATATATAAAGTTGCAGCATGTAATTTATTCTTAAGAATTTAGTGTATAATTTCTTTTATATATAATTAGAGTTTTATTTAAATTTTATATCATCTGCCATACTCAAATATAAACTAAAATTTATTAATTAGAATAAATTAACATTTATAACTTAAAATAAATTAAAATTCATAAATTAAACTTTATAAATTAAAAAGGAGAAGTAAAAAAGTCATCAATGTTTATTGTTGATAATATAAGTATAGATATAGATGATAAAGGTACTTTAGTATAGTTTTTAGCCTAGCTGTGTTATCCGACGCGATATTTTCTAAGATTTTTCCATAGGCTTCATGTTTTTTTATATTTTCTTATAGCTTATAGATATATACATGAATGTCTAATAATCATGAAATATAACCGTATAGTAGCGAATTTTCAATAAATGGAAACTGCTAAAAAATTTATACTTTTTTATTAGCTGTTTCCCGCGACAACATTCTTCCGCCGCTCACCCTTTTTCCCCCTTTTCAATCCCTTCCACCCCCTCGTTCAACCCCCACAATCAACATCACAGTATACTGCGTCAAAGTTTTATGCTTATCTTCGATAATGAAGGAATTTCATTCACCTCAAGCCCTTTTTCGCGGAAAAAGTAGCCTGTGTTTTTTTTCTATTTTCATTCTATTTGTACCAAGTTTCATCAAAATCGGTTAAGGCGTGAAAAGGTAAGAGGCATACAGAGTTACTGACACATTTATAATTTTAATAAGAATTGTATGAATATACTGTTAGCATCAAGAGGTAAGGTTGTCAGAAGAGAAGTTACAAGAAGTTGATACAACTTATGTAAGGTTATAAAAAAGCTGTAGTAGACTAAAAATTTGAACGGGAAGATGATATGAATCTCACACACGTCTCTTATTTTAAAATTTCAAAGTAATGTTTGTTTGGGCCTTGAAATAAATGCCGTTTCTGTTATCGTTCACGCCATACGCTAGCTAAAAAATGTAGGGGCATGACATTTGATGCAGAAAAATATGGCGCTTGTCTTTCCACAGTAAATGTCAATTCCATACATTTTTGAACTACATATAGTTCAAAGTGAACGATAACAGAAAACGCATTACTCTCAAGGCCCAGATACCTATTTAATACTAAATATATATGCTGGATTTCTGATATACTTATTTCATTTACAATAAACGTTTCGTTGAAATAAAAATACAGGATAGTTAGCCATAAACTCCATACATATTATTTACTAGTTTTCATTTGCGGCTTCACCTGCCTGGTCTGTAATATATTAATTAAAGTATGCTATGCGTTGTTTCAGACTATTACTTAACTTTATATAAAATTTCATTCAAATCCGTTCATTTTTTTTCACGTGAAGGAGTAACAAACATCCATCGGTATCCATCCAAAAATCACATTCATGTTTAGTGGGATGTTTTTCTTTCACCACCAATAATATTTTTTTATAATAGACTACTAGAAATATTCAAACCAATCAAGGATCATTTTTTTTTCCTTTCATTAATTTATAAACAATAAATACATTCTGAAATATACAATCTAAAATATACAATAGATTGTATATTTCAGAATGTATTTATTGTTTGTATTTAATGTTAGAACATTCTTACAAACTAGATACATAAGTTTGTCACAGAGTCAAGATATTATACATCCACACTAATAATAAATAGAAAAGATTTGTATTTTTGTATGTTCGTAACGAATAAACTCAAAAAGTACTGATCCGATATAAAAAAATCTTTCACCCTTAGAATGCTACATTATCACTGAGTGAAAAGGGCTATATAAATATCTAGAAAAAAATAGGGATCCTTACTAAAACTTCAATTATTTAACCCAAGGAGTAAAAAAGTACTAAAAAATGTCTCTGATAGCATGCGCTGCAGAAACGGTTGATGATAGATCAGGAAAATGTTCTATAAAACACAAAATATCCACCCGAGCGAAGCCGGGGCGGGCCGCTAGTTTTTAACAAAGATATGCTTCGGCGCGGCCGGCTGTAAGTTTAAAACGATATATAATATATTTATATATGTATATATAAATTTTGCTAAATTTCGATACACGTCCAAAAACACAAAGCAAATAAATCTCAACGATAAAGTTTTTGGAACTGGAGTCAATGACCGTTTTATAGTCTTTCTTAAAAGGAGGAGGTCAATTCGTCTGTATTTTTTTTAAATATTGTGTTACCTGAGAGCTTTTTACTGAGTGGACAGATTTTGTTATTTTTTTTTGTTGTCCGAAAAGTGATATTTTTTATTGTCCGAAAACTGATATTTTCGTTGTTTTTTGAAATGAAACCTTTCATTGAAAAATGTATTAGGAAATTTTTTAGCCCAAAAAGCCTCAATCTTCAATATTATTGTTGATAATTTGTTATATATTTTTTAAAATCGATTTTGAAATATTTTCAAAATTGGAATTAATGTCTGCTTATCAGTACTTGACCGGAAAATAAATGTTTTTGACCTAGATCCCGCTGTTTGAAACCAGCTACAGTAACAGATGAATATTTGTTCACGGGACATATTTTTTTTTGCTTTCCATGCCACAAGCCAACATTCACACAGAAAATCCTCGTGGCAATCCATACGAATATTATGAATGTGAAAGTGTGCGTGTTTATCTGTCTATTACGCCGAAATGGATCAACGTATTTGCATGTTTTTTTATGTGGAGATAGGTGATGGTCTGGGGAGTGACATAGGTTTTTTATCAACATTGATACCACAGGGGAAGCAGTGGGCGGGCGGTGGTTATACAATCCTTCCACCAAAACGCACTGGAGCAGCATGGTGGAGTATTCTCTATGCTTCCCCAGTCACGGGACTCATGAATAGACACTCTTGCTCACATATAGGCCATTAATAAAGCCGTTTATTTATTAATATTATAAAAACATTTATTAATCAAACACCTAAGAATAATTTAATATGAAAATTACAGTTTCCTCTAATAAATTACAGGACAGGACGATTAAGCATTAATTAATTGGCAATTGTTCATAGAGCACTAATCCGGTAACGCTATCCCGTAGACCATCTGGTTTATGCTAACTATGAGAATGAACACACTAATTGGCAGGTATTGCGTTGAGACTGCTTTGTGGGATATATCTCAACTCGATCGCCGTATAAAAACTTAATTGAAACACATTGTGTTCGTTTTATGTTGAGTTTAGAAGAACAATATTAATGAAATAAGCTATAGTCCGGGGTCTATGATACATTTATTTTATATGATTATTATCAAATTATTTTTTCGTGAGTAGATTCATTTGGGTGAGATGCCCAAATTTTTCTCTGATAAAAATTCTTGATTGTCTTTAAAGGATCCTGGAGGGCCAGTTAGATATTTTTCCGCATTTAAGGTATAATATTATGTACTCTTGACAACTACAATATATGTTTTTTTGATTTTTCAACCAGTAAAAACTACAGGCACATGCACAGGCAGAGGAGGCCTGCCCCCCTACGTATGTGGATACGATAGTTAAATGTTCCAGAACTTACTGGCATAGGCGGATAATTTTCTTCTTGCGGCGCGGGCGCAGCTATTGTTTGTCGGACACTAACGCACACAAGTACGACAGCGCACACAAACCACTTTATTGACGTCATCTGGAAAAATAAAAAAAATATCTATCAATATCTTATTAAAAAATATAACGGGGTCCAATCCGTATATAGGGTAGCTTCAACCCAATAAGGACCCATTATGGAGCTCGGGCGTTTCCTTTTAACTGAGGAGGCCTAGAGCATACTCAACCACTTCTTCCATGGGGATTGGTGGAGGAATTAGTGGCCAATCCAACTGTCGGAGGTTTGAAAGCCGCCCGAGGGGTCTCTAATTTTAAGCCCAGCAGTGGGAGACTTTCGAATTTTGATACAGAATTTCTTAATTTTTAGTTAAGTAAATATCCAATAAATAACTAAGCATAGGTTATCCTGAGTTCCAGTTTGTCATGGACAGAATCAATAACACTTTATTTAATAACGACCCGAGATAAATATTCTTCTGTCACATAAATATCTGGTCACCAAAAATCGAAAATGCCTTTTAATTAGCAAACAGGGTCTCTACCAACATTTGGTCACTACCTATGACCAATAAATCCTATGGAATAATTAGACAAGAGTATTCTTAATATTCGACATCGACACTTCTGTAAGTTCCACATAAAAGTTCGCGTAAAGTCTATCAGTCCACACTAGGCAAGCGTGATGAACTATGGCCTGTACCCCTCACAAATTACATTATTAGAGGAGACCTGAGCCAGCAGTGAGACAGTTATGGATTAAAAAAATGATTTTAGTACGCCTTTATTAACAACCAGATTTAAGCAAGCAAAAAAAATAAAAAAAATAATAAAAAAATTAAAATCCATTTCTTAACTTTGTATGGTAAAGTAGCTAAAACTTCATTAGGGTCACGGTGAAATCCTTCAAGTACCAAGAATTGTCAATATAAGAAACATGAATAACATCAAGAAGATGCAAATTAAAAAATAATTACTTAAGCGTTTGTTTAAATTCTTTAAACAGTCTGATGTTTATTTCTTAACTAGTTTTTCCCCGTAACTACGTCCGCGTGGTATACCCCCCCTCCCCCTCCCTCCCTCTCATAGTTAATATTACAACTGGTACATGAACACGAAGTGTCGTTCTTATAGTATATATTCTTCGATAGTGAGGATTTCGGTGATTTTTGGGATGTGTGCTTCAGTTTGTTTAGTTAAAGTTTAACGGTGTTTTGTCATTAACTTCATAATTCTATTGGCTATTAATGTCTATTAATCTCGTTTATTTTTTTTATACGAACTGGGGTAGGAGTTAGCTCTGGAAAGTCCAAGATAGTGTTTGTCCATGCACCGCGACGATAACCAACGATAATACTTACTAGGTGAAAATTCGATCTGGATTTTTTTCATACAAATTAACGAGTTTCTATGGTGAAAATTCCAGATCAAATTTGCACCAAGTATAACTAGTTACATTTTATATAAGTAATTAACGGTTTTTAGGTTAGGTTTAGTTAGGTTAGGTTAAGTATATTTTAATTTTGCATTTAACGGTCTTTTGATCTGATATTGTAATAGAATTCATAACGTTTTTTTAATGTTTTTTTAAATAAATTGTTATAAATTACAAATAAAAATACTATATTTGTGTGCAAGGAATCCTTAAATGAAAGCGGTAAACATATAATGGCTTTTTAATATCTGTGTGTAAACATAGACCTTTGATAAGGATACCATTTTCCACGTCAGCTTGATAATTTTTTTTTAACAAAAATATAACTTTCAATTGTACACACTATAGCCTCAAACGATATTTTATGGGATATTTATTCATCCATTTCTAGCCACAAAATTTCAATTTAAAGTCATACTTTCTATATCTATGAAAGGCGATTTTCGGTCCACAGTGCGCACACCGGGCTATAAATTCTACAATACTCGTACACCTAATTTAGAAACTATATGCATGTGTGTGTATAGCAACAAATGCATTCAAATATCTCATGCACACAGAGGTCAAATCTTATCATTAGCGATCGGGATAGCCAAAACAAAGGATTCCTTGCATTTCGCAACTCTCCAAACTTATTTTATTGTGCGCTACGGCCGGTGTCACGAACATTAACGTATTTTAACTGGGTTACATTTTATCTGTGTTCATTGTTTGTTTATTGTTCTGTGATTCGGTGTTCCTAACGGTTTTTATTTTATATTAAAACGGGGTTTACTAAAGATGTTTAACAACACAAGAGTTAATTATCGACAGGCCTGTTGGTGTAGTGCTTAGCGAACCTGACTGCTACACCGGAGGTCGTGGGTTCGATTCCCACCCAGGTCAACTTTTCTGTGATGAGCAGGAATGTTTGTTCTGTGTGTGTCTGGGTGTAAATATTTAAAATATATATGTATGTTTATCAGTTGTCTGATCACCAAAGTACAAGCTAGCGCTTAGTTTGGGAACAGACGGCCGTGTGTGAGTTGTCCAAAGATATTTATATGTATTTATTTATTTAATAGTCAAGCTTGAAAAATTCAATCTCACGTTGGTTTTTATACATGTGTTTATAAAATCACTGCGAATCCATCCCACATATAATGATCTGCTCGAATAATCTGTAGCCCCGCATTACGTGGTAGCATTTTACACCAGAGTAAGATACTTATTTAGAGAGAATTACATGTAATTGTGCCTACTACGTTGTTCTTTTCGAAAGCTGATGACATATTCTAATATATATGTTGAGTTAAATTGTTGGACTACCCGCCAATCAATGATAAGTGTATGATGTTAAATTTATAGGGAAATAATTGATAAGTTGAGCCTGCTCGACTCCTGAGTTGAGGTAGTTACGGCCGGTGTGTAATTTGGGCGCTCGAGCTTGTATGTATGAAAGTGGGAATTGTTCACTGTTTGCATTATTACTTTAGAATTAGGTTCCGTTCGCGGCTTTGTCCGCGTGATGTGTTTAATTGCCTATGTGTTATTCTAGACTGTAATCTATTTATGTAAAAATTTCCATTCAAATCTGTTTAATCGTTTTGAGTGAAAGAGTTATTATGCCTTCTCAATGGGACAGAAAACCAGTACGTAATTAGGAGTGCAACCATACCAGATGCCAGTTGGCCCCAGTTGTAAAAATAAATAGGTTAGAATAACCTGACTACTAAATCGGTGGTCGTGGGTTCGAATCCCACCCGGGTCAAACTTTTCTGTGATGAGCAGGAATGTTTGTTCTGTGTGTCTGGGTGTGTAATAGAAATATATATTTAAGTAT
>DWJZ01003850.1:0-16265 GCA_018249125.1 Asbolis capucinus | reverse complement strand
ATTGAATTTATACTTCATTCTGATAAAAACATGGCCGGCTATGAAAACACCAAAAATTTAAAAAGTAAGACCATTAAATTTCACTGTATTGCGTTAACTACAATATAAATTTGACTTATACTTCAAACTGAGCTACACGTGGCGGTTATGCTATTAAATAATTGTAACTAATATTAAACGTCTGTACTTTTAGCACAGCGCCATCTATTGGACACTTACTCAATCCGGTCAACAGGTATCGACATCTGTTGGAATCGTTTGGAGCTAATAGATAATCATGGCTATCGAATAATAAACAGATATTTTGCTATAAAATAATATTGCGACTATAATTTGCGATGTAGGCTATCCTATCTTTCAAGTTAGATCAAATTGCAAACGATGTACAAAATTCGAATAATATCTGTTAAGTAGTTTAGGAGACCATCGCGGAGAAACACCGTGACACGTAACTTATATATAATAGGTTTTCTAACCCGGGGTCCGCGGACTCCCGGGGGTCCATGGACCTATCTCAGGGGGTCCGAAGACAACATAAAAATTAAGCCGCGCGGTTGAGCGTTTGATAGATACCTACGTGAAAGAAAGAAAACCGCGTGGGGCACCACACTATAGATACCGGCAACTTCTTGACCATTGAACTTGATTGCGCAGTGAACTAATTGTTGTTATATGTACCTACGTTCTGCACTGTGAAGGCTCCAACATTAACCATCCCATTACATTAAAAAAAAATTATACAAGTAAAATATAGTCATTGAACTTTTTTGCAAATAAAAGTATGTGAGCGATTTTTTTGTATTATTTCTAAAGGTCCGCGAATCATAATAAGGTAGCGCTAGGAGTCCGCCTAGAAAGCGGATGGGTAACAGTGATATATAACATTGAACATAATACATTAATTTAACATCGGATCATAAAAACCTTGAAAAATACATTTCTACATTAAAAGTATTGTTCGATAAAGTAAGAAAGGGTACAGAAATACCTGTTTCTCTTACTACCGCGACTGAATGTTGGGTTCGTGCTTGTCCTTCCTTCCGATATCGTAGACTACCCGGAGACAGGTTATTGGCACTTTTGAGCTGATTTTACTTAATTTAATAACGAACTCGAAAGGAACGCGTAGCAACGTAATTTGACGGGAAGCTGTTTTTTTATTACCTCAAGTACAGGACATCGGGACGGTGGATATAGGTGGGGTTACGAAACGTTGGGAAATTAGTTATCAAATATAAAAAGGGAAGTTTTGTTTGTATCTTATCTGTATACACAAAAACTACTGCACCACTTTCGAAAATTGCTTCGAAAAATGTACAATGCCACCTTATGCAGTGACATAGACCTTAAATTGCTCCATAAAATAAAAAATAAACCAAGTTTCCCAAGAGTGAGAGGTCAAATGAAAGCATTTTAAAATTTTAGACTAATTATATATTGAGTCTGTAATAAGATTACACAAAAAACTAGCAGAACTTATAAAAATTGCGTTCAATGCATCTTTAGCAAGAAATTTAAACTGTATAACATTTTGTAGTGTGATTCATAAAAAAAAAACAGGATCTCACAGGTCTAATTTAGCTCATAAGGTGTATTCATTTCAGTATGATGATTCAGGTCATTAACCTCAAATTCCTCTACATATTTTGATCTACTAATCCGTAAGTACCCAAAATTTATCACATGATAGCAGAAGCATTTGATTCAATTAAAGCTTAAGTAAAAGATATAAATTATGGTGTAGATGAATATTTTCTTTATATTCACATAATTTGAAATTCCTATTTAATCTTCTACAATACAACCAGGTTTAAGCCACCAAATCACAGGATCAGTAAATCCAGTTGCAATGATTTCAAGGAACTATTACTTATTAACTGGAACGCAGCAGCACAAATACTGCTGTTTAAAAGCACTTTTAGAGGTCATTGTGGAACCCATCCAATGGAGCAACACCTGGGGTTCCACACATGCAAGTAGCAAGGCATCCTCGTGTCACAAGTCACAGTTGAAGTAATTGTGTCTCCGCTGCAAATCCCGTATCTCCACTATGTCAGTTTTTAACCGAAGCTTGAGGATCTCTCTCCATATGGCTTCCCGATGCTCCTTATTTGTAATCCCCATTCGTAATAGTGTATTATCATTTATTCTGACTAGAGCTCTTCCAGTGATGTCATGCTGGAAAATTCAAACATGTTACCTATAGCCTTTAGTTAATATTTTGAACAATAAGGGATAAATACTTCAAATTAACAATAAGTATGGTATACCAACACTAATATTATAAAGAGGAAAGATTTAATTGATAGCTTGACGACAATAAACTCCAAAACTACTGGCCTTATTTGAAAAATATTTTTTTCATTACATATACATCATAGGAATCACCTATACTTTTCTGAATGAACATAGGCTATATATTATCAAAAACTTACCTAGAACCATAAACTAACAGGAAAATGAAATTTTAAAGTCTTATCAGTTCCTAAAATTTTTCCACTTTTGGATAGTGGCAATAATATCTGAGATGTTAGATGTACAGACTTTATAAATGCCTATTCATTCATCGCTTGGAGACTCCTGCATCATACGTTGGTGAGAACAGATAGTGCGAAAGATTCGGGTCACTAATAAACCATATAAATACCTCATGAAACCTTTCCCAATACAAGTTATAGTAGTCGCTGCAGTGCCGGCGCAACCATTTCTGCACATCCGCCTCCGTCCACAAATACACAGCTTTGGGTCGAGTTGTTTTAGTCTGAAAGTCCAACATTAACGTAGCGAAAATTAAATTTATAATACTTGTATAGATAAAATTATAACTTCACCAAATTACATTTGTGTTTTATACCTTCGATTTATTAGAATTCAAACTTGAATCTTCAACCATAATACTTTGTTGTCGTTATGCTCAATGAATAAAACAACGTTCTTATTTCTGTTTGTTTACTTTTTGTAATCCTATAATTTATCAGTCATAGCAAAATAACTCATACATTCGTGATTCATTTCAGAGCATAGATGTCATTCACAATGTCAATGTCATCGATAATTGATGACATTTTGACATTAATTGTAATTGACAATTGCCTATTACTACATTCCCTTATACACTAGGGCAGTGTACATTTCAAATCGTTATTCAAGCCGTTTAAAACGCTAACCAGTAAGCTTTCCACGTTTTTTGGCGCTTTTTAGCTTATGAATTTATTATAATGTTGTGAAACTGAATATTTACCAATGAATACACGATAGTAATGGTTTTAATACATAGTTACCGACAGTTTATATCCCCATGTATGTATTTTCATATAACATTGTGCCCACATATATATCATCATATGTATGATATTATAATTTAATTTATAAATACATCAAATGTACTAAAAACAACATTACTAAAATAATATTATTAAGACTATGTTATAAAATTAACACTACATTTGCTACAAATTATGAAGTTTAAAATCAATATATGGGGCGAGGCCGTCGAAAAAAACTGGGAAGCACTGGAAGTCTCCTTGGATGTCTGGAAAGCTTTTGACAGGGTCTAGCATGATAGCCTTCTGAGCAAGCCTCCCGTTTATAGCATATCCCTTGGCTTGATATGTTGTTTAAAGAACTTCCTGAGTGAACGATCTCTTCGAGTGGTTGTCCAAGGTTCTTCCTCGAAACCAATACCCACATTGGAGTTGCGGAGAGAACAGACTCCTATTTCTGCTGCACGTTAACGATCTGCTGGTGCCGGCTATTTATGGGTACGCAGATGACAGCACAGTTGTGGAAAGATACATATCCACTGCCAGAGTCCGTAAAGCTTAGATCGAGCTTTAAAGAAGGCCATGGTTGAGCGCTAGAATAAAACACTTCAGGCAGTCTTCAATTGGCAATCCAACCTGCTGCCACAAAAACACAAGCGTGTCCGTTCACCGCCAAAAGGAACCCATTTATCTTGGCTTCTACTTTCCAGGGTGTATCCTTGGAATACACCGACAGCCTTCAGTAACTTGGAGTAGAGATCTTTTGGAACCTTAACTCTGGGCAGTCCGTTGAATCCAAAGCTAAAGCAACGGCTAGGAAACTAGGTGTTCTAGCAAAGGTTCGGCAGTACTTCACACCACAACAACTTTTAACCCTTTATACTACTCAGATCCGAGCTGGTGCTGCCAAATGTCACCTGTCAGCATTGAATTCAATGGAGAGGCGTTCTTATTGGTGACCCCGAATTCGTTAAAACCAAACTTCAAGCTCGGCACGAACTCCGAGCCTCGAGCCTCGTGCACAGGCGTAATACACACACAGTGCACAGGCGTGTAATATCCAAAATTTGGCAACACTAGGCGTAGACAAGACAGCGAAATAAATCACTTCAAAAGTTATAACAATATAGTAGTCTAAAACTGCTTAACAATTTTGATTTCAGTACAGTCTTGAAATGAGAAACTAAGAAAGATTTTAACGATTCTTACTTAAAAATAATGAGTCAACGTTGGCCTTTAAGTTCAACGGCGCATTCGCAACCGGTCAGATCAACGGCTGTAAACGAATGCGTAAGATACATATTGTACCGGGAAGGCAGCAAAATCCCTATTAAGCACACAGATATCGTAAACCATTTAAATAGAATCTGCAGTATAGAAGTATCAAAACGTGAGATTCCTAGTGTTATAGCTGAAGCTGAAAATGTTTTAAAGAATGTAGGTAAATTATTAAAGACTAATTAACAATTATAGTGACGTCAATTGGTGGAGGCCTTTGTCAAACAGTGGACGGTGAAAGGATGAAGTAACCAGATTATTGCAGGACTGAAACGGTGCAGACAGTCCATATAATTCAAATTAGTGTGTTAATTAAAAGTGTCTTATGTGATATTCCACACTAATCTATCCCTGTACCAAATGTTGCTCAGATATGTACAGTAGTTTTGCATAAATGCATACATCCACACAAACTTTCACATTTTCATTTAAAGTGGTCTATTATTAACGTACCAGCAGTTCCTTGGGAGTATATTTATTTAATTTGTTTATAGGTATATGGATACTGTTTGGCTAAAGATGAACCTCAATACATGGTTATACTAAATGAACCCAGTGAAGATATCCCCCTGTCAACTCTTGCAGAACCTCACGAATATGTTGTATTGAATGCTGCTCTTGCCCACATATTTATGTCTGGTGGTTCAGTAACGGATGGTAAGTTAATGCTGCCTGTAATTATCCAATGATGTTTTATGATGTTTTTCCTTCACCAAAACAAGTGTTATTAGTTACGAAAAATTTGCAAATAAGTGATATTAAATGTGCATGTAAGATAAAACCCCAGATCGGGAGACCAAACATTCCAACCATATTGCTGTCTGCTCAGGATGATGAGAAAATGATAAAAAAAACTATTATTGTGCTACCTTTATATACCCTACATAAGTCTTTTCCTTAATCTTATGATTTCAAAGTGAAATGTTTATTTTTGCAGATGATATGTGGACGTTCCTAAAAAAAGCAAACTTGATGAAATTGAATGATGACACTGAGGTAAAACTATTAACTAAAACATTCACATCTCAGTCATATTTAAGATATAAAAAGGTAATTTTCAGAACATCACTATTATTAGTCATCTAAAAATAACAGTTTTAGACTGTAAACTCTTTATAACTTTATCTTTCATACCAATACACTTACTATAAAACAGATGTGGTGAAGCCGTATTGGAGTGGATTAGAATAAAAACCCCAATCCCACACTGGCCTACTGATGTCATAAGAGGCCTACAGAAATCAATTGTGTGGAATGGTTATTGTCTTTTGCCCTCTTGCTTGGATCAGCTACCAAATAATTTGTCGTTTTCCATCTGGGGGCTTGACAGCCAGTTCTCCTCTTTTTCTCTCTGTCCTTCATCCATCTGCCAACCCATTCTTCTTCTATCTTCTGTCCCAAAGCGGTATGTTGTTGGTGTACCTGGAATTAGTTGCTGTTTTTAATGTCCCAGTTGCTTTGGCAATGTACTGCTTCCCTTGGTCCTTCAACTTGCTTGGTTTATGTTAAAACCCACATATAGTTCCTACAATCTAACCGGAACACGATTTTGCAGTCAAACTGGAACACGGTTTATGCAATGCTTCACAATAATAAATTGTAAAATTTAAACTTATATAAATAAAAAACAATAACTCTCTATAATGATTAAAATGCTCAGTTCCCTGAGTTTCGTTAAAAAGAGTTTAAACTGTATATTTATGTGGTTCTCTTGGAAGTGAGCCTGAACGGTAAATTATTAATAATCTAGAACAATCTGTTTTTCAGAGTAACAAAAATAATTTTAAAAATACATTTGAATGGGGACCAAGAGTGTATAAGGAAGCATCCAAGATGTTCATACTACGCAAAGTAGCAGAGGTGAGTTCTACGTTTAAATATTATAAAATAATGAAGCGTTCATAGCCCGGCGGCTTGTTTCGATTGTAACCGATCGAAGAAGTTGAGCAACAGCGGGCGCGATCGGTAGGAGGATGGGTGACGGCTAGTGGCAAAAATGTACGGTTCTGTGTTTTGGAGTGCATGTACATCCGGTTGTTGTCGTAAGATACCAATTGTTAAGCCATGTTGGGGGCCTAAGGGAGGCATAAAAACTTATGACACCTAGGTTGGCTAATAACCCCTCCACCAATCCGCAGCAGTGTGGTGGGGTATACTCTAGGCCTTCTCAGTATGGGCCCGCGCTCGGTAGTGGGCCATCAACGGGTTGAAGCGAAACAAAGTCCTATGTGTTCATGTCTGTTTGTTTGCAGTTAACCTAAATACTACTAGTTGGATTTTCATGAATTTTTTACAATCAAGCTCCCTGAGTGCTTAATCCCTTTGAGATAAAATAATGGTAAATAAAGTATACCCCACCATGGTACTCTTCTTTAACGCATTAACTACCGCAGTATGGTATAAGCAACTATCATTTTTGAGCCCCTGGCGCCACAGTTGTAAATTCGCAAACTAAAGTCTACATAGTGATTTTCAATCGTATTTTTACTTACGTAGCAGCAATTTTATAGTAATTTTAAATACCACCTATGTCATACAAGGAAATTATATACACACAGTATGTATATATAGTATATACCTAATATATATATACCTTTTGCATTTGAATTATTAGTATGATGGAAATATTTATCCCTACTTTGGGCTCTAGGTATGTGTGTAAAGATTTTTTACAACCTTTTATTTACCTTGCAGTGTATGTTTGTATATTTGTTTCTTACGGGACCAATCTAGTAAGCTTAATTTTTTTTACCTTCTATAATTTAGTTCTTGACCGCGATCTTGCCTGATGGTAAGCTGTGATGCGTAATTAGTACTCATTTTATCTTTTACTGCGGAGCTGAAATTTTACATACCGCTTCTATACCGATGATAATGCATTTTTATGATAAGTATGCTGCTGCTAAACTGGCTCCAGACAAGGGAGCTTCTTAACGGTTAACAATACGGTTATGAAATTTTATGTTTGTCCGTATCAGGGCTCTGTTTAAAGTTTGTTTTTAAATATTTTTATTATAGCTTGTTTATTTTTTAGGCGCTGGAGAAGGAGCCCTCATTTTGGTGTGAACAGTTTAAGGATGCCTCTAATGAAAACCCTGCAACTAATGGTAGTTAAAGTCGCACAGATACCTTGAAGTGTTAAATTTAAGGCCCTTTGCACATGGAGCAACAATTGCAGCAACAATTTACATACATTTCAATTGGACTGCACACATAGCAACTCGAGTTTCGAGTTCCGGTGATCGTCAAAAGTTTTCAGTTGCTGAAATTGATAACTTGGTTAGTTCCTAATTGCCTCAACTTAAGTTGCTCCATGTGTAATGCGCCTAATTCTATTATTTATTTTAACTTATACATATTTATATCTTTTATTTAAAAATATATGTAATGTTATCAAAATAAAATGCGTTGTTACTTGCAATAATTCATTTATTTCAACCCAAATATACTACATTTATATACGATATCGTTACAACGAAACAAAAACTATAAAGCTTGTAAAACGCTTTAATCCTATCAATAACAAAGTACTTTGACGGCTCTGCAGTTTATCATGGGGGCATCTGTTGCTGGATTCGATTTTGCAGAAGTGGAATAGTAGATAAAAAGTTGAACAGAACATCTATTACTAGACCTATTTATGAAATTCTGTAGAACAAATTACTCAAGGCATTTTTATTAGAAACTAGTAATTTTCCTCGCTTCATTTCGAAAGATTTCACATTTGCCATATAAATTTTAACCTTTTATCCCAAGGGAACAAAGCACTTTTCTGGGATAAAAAGTATCCAACAACCACTGTCCATACATAAGCTACAAATATGATAAATTGGTCTAGGAGTTGCCATACAAATTTTAACCTCTTATCCTGAGGAAACGGAGACTTTTGCTGGTATAAAACATATCCTATAACCATTCTCAAGTATTAAACTACGACTATACCAAAATTTCATCTGGATCTGTCCATTGGTTTTTGCGTTAGCTCGAACAGATAGACAATAAACCCAAAAGAAAATGATTTTGTCTCTATATCGATAAAGGCCTCCCTGCATCAGTATTAAAAAAACTTAATGTACAGAATTGACCCCGTTACAGTTATTAGTATAGACTAGCTATTAGCCACGACTATGTTCGCGTGCAAGTTTTCAGCCCAGTACATGTCGGAAATTCTAAATACTTATTTTGTAACAAGTACCATGACTTCAAATTTTCATGGTTACGTCTTTGATAATGATCAACTTCCATTCCCTTCAAACCTACTTTCGCGATAAAGTTTAATCGGTTTTTTTTGTCACATTTTACCTCTTGACCAAATTTCATCGAGACCAGTGGAGTATCTAGTATAGGCATATCATAACAAACAGAGTTAAGTACTTTCGCGTTTATGATGTAATTAACAAAGTTATAATAACTAAATTTAGACTCCTGAATATAGTCTGCATTTTTTTTCTATGGGCTTTAGTTGCTCGAAATGAATAAAAAAAATGTAATAAAACAACATATTGGGGAGCACGATTTATTTTTGCATCAGAAAAGAATTACACTTCATCATTGCAATCCACATTTTTTTGCTGGGCTTGGATCTCGTTTCACTACAACGTAGATATAAGCCGTGGTCCACAACGCTGGCCAAAAGCGAATTAGTAGAATGTGTGTGCTATTGATAAAGTTTATTAAACGTTCGTTACGTCATGGAATTCCATAATCAAAAATGAAAACTAAAAGTTTGTAATCGATTTAGAATAAATTAAATAACGCGAAGACAGCTTCTAACACGAATATTCATTAGTTTTCAGAAGTACTTACATTAAGGTTTTAATATTTAGGTCTGAAACAACTTAACATAAATGCTAAATATAACAATAACTTAAAGTTCAAAAACGTTTTCAATTAGTCGTTTAGGAACTTACTTCATCAATAAATAACTTCTGTATTGCAAGAAATTGGTACACTTAGCAAATCTTTAAATTCAACAATTAATAAAATGGTTCATTGAACCTTTTAGAAACAATATCTAAAGAACATAACATGATTAATCATCATCTCAACACATGACGGCCCACTATTGAGCACGGGTCTCTTCTCTGAATGAGAAGATTAAGGCCATAGTCCACCACGCTGGCCAAGTGCGGATTGGCAGACTTCACACACCTTTGAGTTTTGCACACTCCCCGGCATGCAGGTTTCCTCACGATGTTTACGTGACTAATAAATACATCTAATTTTAGAAATATAGTGTATGTAACTTGGCTTCAGGGTTGAGTTTTACTTAGGTGTATTTTGTTTCTTTTTTTGCCTCTTTTTTTACGTATATCGTATTTGGTATTCTACAGGATACAATTTGGAGAGTGCTCAGGAATTACACGATTTAATTCCCCCATCCCCGTTCCATCATCGAACGAGTCGACGCACAGCCGGTATCCATCCCTTCCTCGTAGACATGCCGCCAGCACGAATGTCGCGCTTCGCGTCCTCTTTCGTCATACGTACAGCGAAAGACTGAAAAAAGTTGCCAGCGTCAGTGTTTCCGCTCGATTACAATTTAAGTGAATAGGCTATTACTTAATTAGTACGCTTTACCATCTAAGACTAAATCGCTACTTACCATCAGGTGGGATAATGGTGAAGCACAAATGAATACTCTTTGGCACTGGCAAAGTATTACTTTCCTTGAGTACCTACACAAAGTTTTTACATATTAATGCTATCTATCGGACGATGCGCATAATTTTAACAAGTGATTACTACAAGCTCTCACTAGATGGCAGTGCCAACCAACATCATTTTTAAGTGCATGACATCTGAAAATTTAGTTAATAAAAAAAACATTAGTTATTTTACAAAAAAATAACATATTTTGCTTTTGGAATAGTTTTCGAGAGTTGAGATCATTAAATACCGGAATTATGCCTGGTATAAGCACAACTTATTTACCAGTTTATTTTTAAACCGTAATCGACGCAAGTATGAAAGGAGAGTTTTTTAAGGTTTGGCTCAACCTTACAAGCCCCGATTACAAAATATATTATTTACGGATTTACGGAATTTATTCACGGAATAAATTATGATAGTAAGTACTTATTTAAAATATTTAATTACAATTTAATTGTTTTGTACAATTCTTATGATACAGGTCAGGTGGTCAATTTGTTTTACAACATATTTATGTTGGCAATTTCAGTAACCTATTTTGATACTGATATTTTTTTAACGGATTTCCGATATATCAGCTTTATTTTGAAAGATAATTGTATTCTTATTAGTAAAAAATGATTTATATAATTTATAACTCTAATTAATAAATTCGGTTACAAATGTATGGACATATTTGCTCACAGTTCTCAGTAATATTAATTTAATTTAAATATGAAAATTAGATGAAGGTATTTATTTAATTATAAAAATAAAATACTCGTTCATTTACGTACAGATCTCTGACTACTATGGTTATTACGCACTAAAAGACAATAGAATTAAAAAAAAGAGTATATTAATGGAAAATAATCACTTATGTAGTATAATTAAGTAGAATGGAAAAATTATAATTGTAATATTGTGTAAAAAATATCAATAGTCGATATTCGTAGCTCTAGCTGATTCGAGTAATTTTCAATTTCTTTGTATATCGATGTTTGTCTATGGTAATTTTATCAAATTGCTCGCCGTTTCCGCTTTCTTTATCTGAGCCCGAAAACCGTTACTGTGACTTTGGTAGTAAAATTTTGTTCCTCACAGGCACTTGAAGAATCTGCAGTTCATAACTATGCTGAAGAATATCTGATGAGTGAACTGTATCACGTGGTCTGCATCTCAGTATTTCAACGATGCAATTAAATTTGTTAAAAACTATTCCAATATCCAAATCCGTGCGACGTAAAATATCTTCGGGACTGGTTGATTGCCGTTGAATATGTCATGTCGGTTCATAGTAAAATGCGGTATAAGAGCAAGTGTCTATAACTTGGAAAATACATTGATTATCTACTTGACACAAGCTTTTCACGGCTATACCTCGAGTTATATTTTTGTGACTAAAATCAGGTGACATAATTTTTTTTTGTT
Organism: Asbolis capucinus; assembly: GCA_018249125.1. NCBI lineage: Eukaryota > Metazoa > Arthropoda > Insecta > Lepidoptera > Hesperiidae > Asbolis > Asbolis capucinus. The sequence continues at coordinate 4,662 of DWJZ01003850.1, read as the reverse complement.
TGATGAGAAATGTCACCCGAAATTAATATTTCCAAGAAGTAATTTATAAGCTCTGGAACGTATTTGCATTCTCCTGTTATCAAATTTTCAGCAAGTCTTCAGCCAATTTTATTCAGGTATAATTTAATCTTGTGCTTGGTCATAGTTTACTGTAAGCAATTTATTGACATGTAAATAAATATTTAAATGGTTGTGAAAATACACTACTTATATATGAAAAATACTAGAATTCTGACTCATATCTAGGAACAGTCAATAGTGCATTTAAGATTTTGGGCAGTTTCTCTACCCAGAGGGTATCAACATGAGACATCTTTTTCACTTCATTCTTAAATGTCTGAATAGCTCATTCAATTATAATGTATCTTTAAATCAATAGAGAATCTTCTTTTATAAATAAGTGCATTTTGGCATCTGAGATCACATCACCATTTACCACCAGTGGAATGATGGTCAAGCACATATTTATAACACATTTTTTAGAAAACAGTATCTCTATGAATTATATGGAAAATGACACTGCAAGTTAATATGGCAGTACAAAACTTTTTTATTATTGTTGTACCACATTGTGACTAATAAACAATATTCTTACGCAATATATTTGCAAATAAAAGTGATATCAATACATAATAGTGGCCAACCCAAGAGGCAGAAGTTTTTATACCATTCATGAAATTTGTTTTCTTGGAACTAGAGGTCTCACCCATCCTGCTACGACCTTGCCAGCTCTTGGGTAACTTTTTTAATGGCTAACAATCAAAACATGCCACTAGGGCTACGAACACCTTGACTACCCCTGTAATGACTATATATAAATATATGTTTGTACCACGGAACCTTAAAAACTATTTACATGGCACCGTCACCATACACTTGGACCCGTAAACCTAAATAAAATATCTTAAAGCTTGGAAGGAACTAAATTCTTAATCCCGGTTTCTCCGCATCCTTTCTTCTTTACTTGATTGTCACTAGCAGTTGTATTATTTGGACTTATGTTTTGAAATCCTTTACGATACATTCCCACAATTGCCGCGCCTCCAAGCCCAAGAGCTTGCTGAAGGCCAATTCTTGCATGTGGTACCTGTAAAAATATCCTATTGTTATACAAATATTTGTACCAAAGTTTTTATCAAACTTTAAGATTATCTCATACACTAATTGTCAGTTTGAACCAGTATTCCTTAGGATACAGCTAGCAAGAATTAAAATTTGATAACATAGCCTAGCTAATAGACACCCTGCTGAAAAAAAAAGAGTCCTGGATTCAATATGTGGCTGATGTTTCAGTATAAGCACTAGATAGTTAAAGTTTTTTAACCTGTCGGGCCCCAGCTTCCCCTCTAAGTTGCCACACCAGTTCAGCACACTGAGCCAACCCTGAAGCTCCAATCGGATGTCCTTTGCCTATTAAGCCTCCATCAGGGTTCACCACTACTCGCCCACCATAAGTATTATCTCCAGCATCTATAAACTTTCCTGCTTCACCCTCCCCACATAATTGCAACTGTTCATATGTAATCATCTCATTGGGAGCAAAACAATCATGGAGTTCCACCACATCAACCTGCTTTGGAGATATTCCAGTTTTCTTGTAAAGCTTCTTAGCTGCTAATGCAGTCATATCATAACCAGCAATCTTCATATGACTGTTTTCTGTGAATACTTCTGGAGTGTCTGTAGCCATCTCCATACCTATAATTTCTACCGCTTTGTGTTTAAGGCCATACTTGATGACTGCCGGCTCTGACATGAGGACTGCAGCACCAGCTCCATCTGCATTTGAGCAGCATTGAAGTAAAGTGATTGGTCCATATATTTTTCTAGAATTTAACACCTCCTCTACAGTATGTGATCTTTGGTTTAGAGCACGAGGGTTCTTAGAAGCATGCCGATGATTTTTAGCGGCAATTTTAGCTAGATGCAGTTCAGTTGTACCATATTTCTTCATGTATTCTACAGCAGCATTCCCAAATGGTTGAATCGCTATAGGCGCAGCGGCGATTGGGGTAATTTCTGCCATTTTGAGTATATGCCTATCTGCGGGATTTGTTCTATCGGAGAAGGTGGCACGTAGTGCACCCGATGACATTTTCTCAAAGCCCAGAGATAGCACGACGTCGGCAATACCACTCTCGACGAGTTGTTTAGCGAGGAGGAGGGCAGTAGCGCCCGTGCAACCGTTGTTGTTGACATTGTAGATGGGTATACCGGTCATGCCGACTTGGTACAGAATACGCTGCCCGCATGTCGAGTCACCGAGCACGTAGCCGCAGACCGCCTGCTGTACCGTGTCATATTTGATCCCCGCGTCCACCAAGGCCGCTTCTACAGCTTCCTTGCCCAAATCTGGATAGTCCCGCCCGGAATTCGGTTTAACGAATTTCGTCACTCCTACTCCAACCACGTAAACTCTGTTATGCATTTTATTTAGGGAATATTTTTAAGTCAAATTTATTTTTATCACAAACGTCAATGTTATAAAATGTATTTACACTTTTTAATAATTTATGTATTTCATACAAAATATTGCGATATACGAGAACTATGGAATATGACCCTGTACATTTTTTGCTAGATTTGTCTCGAGATAACATTATTCGTACGATTATGATTACAATCACAGACCGATTAAACATTACAATGAATTACAATAACAACACCGCATAACACTAACATCCATAGACGACGCAGTATCAAAGAGTTGCTAAGTTGATGGATTTCCCGTCAGTTCTGAAGGGATTTCATCGAGCATTAACGGGAAAAAAAAATTTTGATGGCTAAAAAGTTTTCTTGGCGGTATTTCATTTGCCTAAGTAATAACTTGAATCATATAATTCATTTTTAACTTTGTCAAAGTTGTTTATTAATTACATTGGAAGAGATATATCATTTTTTTAGCGTAATGGGGTGAAAACAAAAAATTAGGGAACGTGTCTTAAACACCATTTTGAACATACGTTCTAAACTAAAATGAAATTAAATGTGTTATACGTACGATTTGCGAAGATAAAATTAATATGGTTTGAACGATGGTACCTTAGATTGTTTCCATAGCTATGTAGGTACCTACAGATATGGACAAACTTTTTGACGGACGGAATAAACTAAAGAGCTTAGTATAATTTTAAAATTAAAGTTGACAACACTGTTATAGATACTTTGGTTGGACTATTTTGATAATTTGGACTCTGGATGCCGCTGCGACTAACTCGCCACGCCAGTCGTATAATTATGACTTTACGTATGTCCAACATCCTTAGTTTCGAACTTTGGAAAATAAACCTATCAATAAACATAATTATATTTACTTTAAGTATATTTTATTTGTAAGAATAAAAAAACGAACAGCCAGTGTAAGCCGTAATTTATACTTAATCTGTAGCTTGACTTGAAGCCAGCTGATCAAGCATCTGACGTGCTGACACAACTGTCAATTTCTGTTCAGTTCGATTTTTTGATCCAAAAGCTTGGCCGATGTGATGAGTGATGTAGTTTTGTTTGAGAAACGTTTATATTGGTCCGGTTTCAATTTTATTACATTTCTGTTATAATCAAAAAAATCGTTTCTTAATACGTGGTATCATTATTTAATGTACTTTTTGCCCACAAAAGTGATTGTGGTGTTTATAAGTTCAAATTCAAAGGGCTCGACAGCTTACAATAATGGCTCAAGCAGTGCCAAAAGAGCGATATATCCCTAACGGATTAAAATTCGCCTTCGGTGGACTTTCAGGGTACGTACATTTTCGGGTTTACTTTGTAACCATTTAGTACACAAAAAGTACAATTACAGCAGATTATTTGATATGTTTTTTCAAAAAATTACTTGAAATTAATAAAGTTGATTATCTAATGTGTAAGAAAACAAAAAAAAAGCTTTTACTGATTTTCTTACTAGTATTACTAGATTATGTAATATCTTGTTATATTGCAGTTCATGTTTTGTGATCATTGTTTTTTTCTTATACTAACAAACATTCATTTCAACTGATTTATATAAAGTGAAAGAAATATAATACTTCATAAAATAGCATTATTTTACATTGTTTCAAAATCATTACTTTCCTATTAAAATAGTTTTTAAAGAAGTGATAAGTATATTTTAAATTCATTGTATTAGATTTGACAATCTGAACTGAATGACCTTACACCAATCCAAGGGCACTTTGTAGCTTTCACTGTTAGTATATTTATTTCATTGATACTCAAAACAAGGCTATCTACTATTATCTAGTTGAATAGGCTTATACTTGGGGCCATGATACACCCTACGGTATTACTTACCATCAGGTGGGATCAGGTGCTGATATATGATTTAAATAATGCATAAGTCAGCTGCTGGGCACCAACAAATAGGGCTCCATCAACAGCACCAGTCCACTGGCACAGAGTTTCAAGGACTCCACCACCTCCAGGGTTCGTCAGAATCCGACTTATTAGGACTAATTATTGTTGCATATATGTATATACAAATCAACAGATAAATACATGTATAATACAAAAAAGATAATGATCTCACAGATATTTTTTAGCTAATTAAAAAATATAGAAAACATTATTCAATAAAAAAAAATTAAATATTAAAAAAAATTCAATATTAATATATTGAATGCTGACAAAACATAAGATCGAAGAACCGTCTTGAGGGCAAAAAGG
>DWJZ01003849.1:0-16271 GCA_018249125.1 Asbolis capucinus | reverse complement strand
GATGACAGAAGTCTTTGTTCTGAATTTGGGTATACTTAAAATTTACCTGTGTATGTACATATTTAAAAAAAGGTAATTTATCTTTTGACAGGCGTTTTGACAGGCCGGTTGCACCAAGGACAAACTTTCTGTGATGAGCAGGAATGTTTGTCCTGTGTCTGGGTGTAAAACTAAATTATAAAAATCAATGCCACTTGTAATTTTATAACTCAAGAACGGGCTCACCTATGCAAATCAAATGTTTAGGCTTTGTTCGGACTATTTAGTAGATGGTTTATGTGAAGTTTACACAAAATCTGTAGTGGTTCTTCATTTATCACATTGTTTGTATTTGTAAATGGTGATTTTACTGTCACATTGAATCTTTTTCAGTCCACGCGGACGGAGTCGCGGGCGGAAGCTAGTATCTATATATGTATGTATTTAAAAATATATGTATGATTATCAGTTGTCTGACCACCATAGTACAAGCTAACGCTTACTTTGGCGTTAGATGGCCATGTGTGATCCACAGTTATTTATTTATTTTATTTCTCTGTTTTCTGATCACCATAATACAAGCTAATGCTCAGCTTTATCGAATCAGCGCCCGTAGACCAATGTCTTTTCTGTTATCGTTCACGCCAAACGTTAGTTTAAAATTGTAAGTGACGTTTAATTTTATTTAAAACAGACCCCATATTTTTCTGTACAAAATATCATTCCCATACATTTTTGACGTGAACTTTTGGCGTGAACGCTAACAGAGCCATTTGTCTCAAGGCCGGGACGATTACACGAGGCGTAATTATGATAAAATATTTTTATGTTTTAAAAAATGTAAACTAGTACTTTTTTTAGTCCTACTTTAAACAGACTAATTGTGTTTAGTAAAAAAGCCTGCATTTTGTTAATAAATAAAATAAATTTACAGATATTGTCCACGCAGGTGCAAAAATACAAATATTACTTGAAACAAATTGTCATGCATTTTCTTAGAATAAAGCCTTAAAATAACATAAGATATCAATCAGAATCACGTCGAGTTATAACACAACAGAGTAATGATATGTATGGATTCTGTTCGTGACTAATTCTATATAACACGAGTGTATGCTTTGTTTGTGTTAACTAGTGTCCTAGTGATGTCACATATCATAAATACAAATTCTTAGATACATATACATTTCAAAATGTATGAATACGGAATTATAAATAATCAGTATGTATTTATAAATTATTTACTATGTAATTATAGTTTAGTTTAACGTATCACCGATCTGGAATATATGTTTTATTTTTTACACTAATAAAAGTAGTGTTGTTTGACTATAATCAAATAGCGCGCGCTTTCTTTAATAAATTTCCTTCACGTTGCATGAAATCAGTCGAATAGATTTTTGAATAGTGAGAGAAAAGATGTCAAACCGACACCGACACCTGACACACTAGATGACACACTAAAAAGGTTTATTAAAATATTTAAAAACACAAACTTTAATAATAGATCCCTAATGAAAAGAAACGGCACAGAATGTCATAACAGTATTGTTAACTTTACAAGAATTTCCTTGTCTGGAGCCAATCCCGAACGTAGTATCGGGTCATGATTATCATAAAAACGCATTGTCATCATTCTTATACCCTCACGCAAAACCTACTCAATGGATGCGAATAACACTGGGATAAATTATAGTCTGGAATAACACAGGCTACTTATAATACCGCGAAGCCGCGGGGGAACACTAGTAACTAAATAAATACAAATACAAATCGCAATAACGGTCACAACACTAGTCCTAGCACAGATTGCAGTGCAACATGTTTTTACGGCCAATTGCATGTAACGTGGCCGATATGCGTTGTTAATGACATATGTTATTGTTTTGGGCTCGGCGGGAATTTGATTCGATGTCTGACCGTACACCAGGTGGTAGCGAATGGGATTCATAATCAAATAATATTTTTTTTAGTATCTGATCCTAAACTAAGCATTAGCTTGTGCTATGGTGAACAGACAACTGATAAACATGCAAATATATTTTTTAAATACATATTTTTATTACACCCAAACACAGAACAAACATTCCTGGTCATAACAAGGTTTGACCTGGGTGAGAATTGACCCCACTACCTTCGATGCAGCAGTCAGGTTCATTAACCACTAGAACAATCGGTCGGTTAAAGTAACTAGTCAAAAGAAATCTCCATTATATATATATAGTTATTTTGATAATTGTTTTTTATTAAAAAATACATATATTAAAAATAAAAGCTATGGAGTTGCCCATTCCTTCCCTTCATTCCTCCGTCGCCTCGAATACTAATGATGTGATGGGTACCCAAAAAATGTCTGGGGTCATTGAACTTAGGACACACGTTTTTCGTTCATGTATTCTAGTTTCTAACATCTCCCAAGAAATCGGGAATATTAATCTTGCTTAAAACTAAAATCTAGAACTTTATTTCTTAGCATAAAATTATTTTAAAATTTCACTTGTTTTTACTGTCACAAACTATAATAGTCGTTGTAATTCATTTTAAATTTTAAGATAACTATCATTTATTTTCATTTTATTGTATTAATTATTTATGTTTATGTACCTAAATATGATATAAAAAAATTATTGCGAATCTTAAAAACTAGGACACTTGCTAGTGTACTGCCAAGAACTATAAAAATGTGTGTAATTTATTTTCAATCACGGACAACTCATTTTCATTTTATTGATTTCATCATTTATGTTTACGTATGAAAAAGTGGCGCAGACATTAAAAAAAATACTGAATTCATGGAAAATAATTATAAATGTATTCTTAGCATAAATAAATTCTATAAAATAATTAAACTTAAAATTGATACGGTGCTTGATTTTATGATACATTAATTGTCCTGCACACTGACTTAAGCAGGTCGAGATTTTTGTTATAAAACTTTAAAATATAATAAAAAATTAAGGTTTCTCTTAAATGTTTTCCTCCTCGGTTTGTACTATTTTATTTATATTATAAATTAAAATAATAAATAAATATCTTTGGACACCTCAAAAACGGTCATCTGACGCCAAACTAAACGTTAGCTTGTGCTATGGTGATCAAACAACTGATAAACATACATATATAATTTTAAATACATACTTATATAAATATTTACACCCAGACACACAGAACAAACATTCCTGCTCATTACAGAAAAGTTTGTTCTGGGTGGGATTCGAACCCACGACCTTCGGTGTAGCAGTCAGGTTCACTAACCAGTATACCAACCGGCCTGTCATAAACATAAACTAGTTCTTTTCCCTCTACTACGTCCACGTGGTACATTTCCCACCTTTTCATCCCCCGCCACAGCCAACACCATAACTAATGCATGAATACAACATATTAATAATGAAGAATTCCATAAGAATTTTCATTCACTATTTCCAACCAACCAAGCGTTATATCGCGAAAAAAAGTAGGCAAACTTTTTCCTTAACTTCTATTCTACATCTGAACCAAGTTCCATCAAAATCGGTTCTGTAGTTTTGGCGTGAAAGGGTAACCAGACCTACAGTAACTTTCGCATTTGTAATATTAATAAAGATTAAAGATATCTTTGTCTAAAACAATAATTTCATATTACGTTGCATTGGTCAAGTAGTACAACGTAAAAAAAACGATAATACCAAAACAAAATTATTGAATTGTTAACCCTTATTATTCTCGATGTGTAACATCTTATGATCTTGATGTAACATCTTCACTCTGGCCTACCAGCAAATGGAGGGAGTGATATCGTGCAATACGACGAAAGTGTGCAGCAGGATGCACGAAAAAGCGTGCGCTATTTTATTTGACCAACTTAATTAGTGAATTTAAGCTTGGAATAATTCAAATATTTCGACTGCTAACAGTATCACTGTTGTCGACGACTGAATATTTTTTTTGAATTTTGAATATTTTCGGGGTATGTTAACATTACTTATTACCAAGGTGAGATGTCATATGTTAAACATCACATGCGACTACTGTATGGTATTTATTTAACTTGCAGTGTATATTTCTATATTACTTAATTGTTTTGTCCGGGTCAAACCTTGCAAGCTAAATTAAACCAACTTTCTCTTACACTACGCAGCTGAAATTTTGCATAAAATTTCCGTCCCGATGAGAATGCATTTTAATGACCTGATACCTTCAGATTGGCTCCAGACAAGGGAACTCCTGAACTGTTAACAATACAGTTATGAAATTTTAAGTTTCTTTGTATTATGGTTCTATAATTAAAGCTTGTATTTTTTATATTTTACTACCCTTTGTATATTAAGTAAACTTTATTAGCTATGTCAGTAACATACATTCTGTGAAAGATTACCGTCGAAAATTCACTACGGTATTTTAATTGATCTTTATATCAGCGATCGCGAAACACACCCGTGTCTGTCTGTCACGCGTTATAAATTATTAGGAACATGGAAACAGGAAAGAAGGTATTTGACTTTGCGATTTGGCGAAATACCTAAGCTTAATAAAACTTGCATTTAAATATCAGTCTTTTTACAAGCTTTTAATTAACTTGCAGTGTATGGTTGTATATTACTATGTTAGTATATTTGTATGTTAATCTTGCTAGCTTAATTCTTCCTCTTACACGACGTAAGTTGTATGTAAAGTGTGTTTTTTGTATTATAAATCTATAATTAAAGCTTGTGTTTTAAAATAAAATTTCCGATTTACACTTTTTTATACACAGCCGATCAGCAACAGGCGTAGTGCGGTCGCTTGCTGCAGTCGCCCGTCGCAGTCGTATGCCACAGTCGCATGTCGCAATTGTATATTATTCCTATTTTTTTTAAATTTTCATTATGTACTTATTACTCGATTTAAATACGTAATTTTGACACAGAACTCGACTCTTCTCGGCAGCCATTGATAAACTAAATACTTTGGCGGTCAACTGACAGACAACGTGCAGCCTAAACTAATAACCCTACAAGTAAATTGTTGTGCAGCGGTTCCTCAAAGAGGTGCACTGAGAACTGCTTATTCAGAATGTATCCCTTATAAGGGTAAATTTTCTGTGAGCACTGCAGTTATGAGTCAAGTAAAAATTAAACACACCGCCAGAATAAAAATACAAACATACTAAGTATTCGTTACCAAAATGCTCAACTCATTCCAAATTTGAATTTAAAATGTTTACATTGAACGAATAAAATGCGACTGGCAACATACATTTATTTCGACCGTTATAAAACACATTAGAAATAACTATGTCGCCTTCTGTTATTTAAAAAAGGAACACAATCGACCAGGAATGAAACAGGGATTGAACTGTCAAACTCCAAAATAGACCGTGGAGTGGGACGTACCGAATGACAGCGCCTGTTCCGAACTGTTCCCGGGCGTTTGAATGTTTATTATTGTCAGTTCTTTATATTAAACATCATAATTTTATTATCTTCTGTAGAAATATTTTTTAAAAATAATACACAAACTAAAAACTGAATTTGGCGGTAGTACATACGAAAGATTGAATAAAGAATGGGAGCGGTGTCTTCTATTTCATGCTGTCCTTAGAGGGAGCAAAAAGAAGTAAAAGATAGTTTGGAGGTTCTCTAACAAGATTTGAAAACGGTCGCCGCGGCTAGTCTAATATAACATTGTTAATTATTATTCTCTATCAAATAATACGTTATTATATAGGTACATTTTTATTTATTTATTTGAAACACATCTAACATTAGAGAACTGACAAAACTTAAAAAAATATTTAAAAATATATTAAGAAAAAGAATTACCCAAATTGTTAGTATAGGAATATATGTAAACATTCATACTTCAATTAATTAATGTATTTAAATAATTCAATTACAAATAATTAAATAAAATATTAACAATAAAAAAATTAATGAATCTATGATTATATTTCGTGGGTTTTAGTATCAGATTTTTCTGTGCGTTTGTGCGCGCTATTTTCAAAAGAAGCTGATCCGATTTCTATGCAATTTTAACAAATATATTCTGTCAAATTTGGTAACTATTTCGTTTGTACATATCTTTTATTTCAATCGTGTCGCAAGTAACAAAAGATAAGTCAATGTAAAGAATCTCGTCTACGTCTTAATTTTGCTATAAGTACCGAAGCGAAGCAAACGCAGGTCTTCATATTGCTATAAGTACCGAAGCGAAGCAAACGTAGGTCTTCGTATTGCTATAAGTACCGAAGCGAAGCAAACGCAGGTATTCATATTGCTATAAGTACAGAAGCGAAGCAAACGCAGTTAATAACCTTAAAGGAGAAATTCCTTAAAATTTTCATTGTAATGTTATTAATTAATGCGCTACATATTCTATTCTATTCGCTTCACCCTATTGGTGGTCCACTACCGATCTCGGGCCTCTCCTCATACTGAGAAGACCTAAAGGATTTGTGACCAGGTTAGTAGCCAAATTCAAATGTCGGAAGTTTTACAACTGCCCAAAGGCCTCCAACATGGTTTAACGATTGCTATCTAACGATAACAACACACATATATACTTTATACAAATATTAAAATACAAGTTTAGTTAAAAAAATATTAAAACATACATATACAAAAACGCCGTTTTGCCCTCATTCCAGCTTTATATTATATTGATTTTTTGCATGATATCTAAAACAAGTATTTTGTCTATTGTCACTCATAGACAACGCAGCTTCCGTCTACTTTTTATTGTCGCCTGGTAACCGTCTGTCCAAGTGACCTCGACTGGGAAACTAGTATCATAGTGTATTAGGGCGCTTACACACTTTCAATATGGTACAACCGTCCTGTGCTTTACTTAGATTTGGACAGCTTGAGATCCATAATACTAGGTAATACCAGTGTATTACTTACTATTTTTGTATTACATAATGTAATTAATAAATAAATATATTTGGATAACTCGCACAAGGCCACCTGCCCCAAACTAAGCGTTAGCTTGTACTATGGTGATCAGACAACTGATAAACATACTTATTTAATTCCAAATACATATTTATATAGATATTTACATCCAAACACACAGAACAAACATTCCTGCTCATTACAGAAAAGTTTGACCTGGGTAGGAATCGAACCCACGACGTTCGCTGTAGCAAGTCAGGTTCATTAGACCAACTGGCCTATTATATCCACAGGTATATATATTTTGTGAGTTCTGGGAGGAAATAAATAAATTTTACAATAATAATTTTTAATTAATAAAAGAATATGAGAAGTTTACTAAGTAAAAATATTTAACTATTAATATATACATATGATAGTTACACGCATAATATAGAAATAGGATAAGGCTCAGAGTTCGAACTACGCTTTGCTGATTTTCAGATCAACCAACTAGTACTATTGTAATCATTAGTAACTACTACCCCTGCAGTCACATATTTTGTTTTTTTTTTATATTTTTGAACATCGAAACTTTTTCTGTACGTCCGAAACCTTGTTCTATGACTTCCCATTCCTTAAACTTTACAACAGACTCAAATAATAATTTATACCTAACAATTATTGTGCGGCGGGTTAACACCCTCCCATGCAAAAAATGCTTCAAGTTAAGAAACCGATAAGACATAAGTACCGTTAAAAATAGCTTGAAATTTCTTTCTTAATTAAAATAAAATCTTATTCTTAATAACCAAAATGACCAAAAGCAATGTTACGCGTACGTAATACGTTATTCAAAAATATAACGCGTAAATTAACCCCTTCACTAAATTGTGTGTACATTATGTAATTACGTAAATTACGTAATGGCGTAAATTACGAAACAACGTAAATTACGTAATAGTTGCACGACCCCAAAGTTAGTAATTTATACTTAACGCAATTAATCGAGAACTGAGGGTGTATAGAAACCCTTATAGACGTAGTTTGGGATTCGACTTAGTAATAATTCAGCACGAAGCCAGCTGCGAATGTGACCGCCCTTGACTCTGTAGGTGACGTTGGTGTACTCGAATGACATTTAATACGATCTATAAAACGCTTGTAAAAAGAGAGCGTCAAACGCGCTATTTTCAAGAGTTTCTATTTAACTTGCCATACTAACGTGCAAATTGTAAGTCAATTTGTTCGTTTTTATTATAAGCTTAATGAATTTAATAAATACGTACACATTAATATTCATTAGTGAATACCTCTACAAACAAGAAAGATTTTATCTATTCTTATTTAATTGGAAATTACAGTAGCGAAATATTTATTAATATAAATTTTTATATTCCTTTTGTAGGTATAGATCTATAAAATTTGTGTATGTTTTTAGAGAATAATTAATGTGCGAACGTCAACCGATCTCATAAGTACAATAAGATAAAAGGACATTCTTATATTTGTGAAAATATGAATATTAATAAAATTTTACATACATATAATGAATAAAATTTTACATACAGTGTTTTCAGTGACGAGCGACAAAAATAACATATTTAAAAACTTTCCTCCATAAGTGGGAAAAAAAAAACACGGTTAACTTATGCAACATCGCATTCGTTAGAAACCTTACTTATGTTAACACTTTTACCTAATACTTTTTTACCTACTTATCTACTGCACTATAACAAATTGATATATGCAACAAAAAGTTATTTGCAAGACAATAAAATTATATTAATTAGAGTTCCTTAAATCACCACCTTTTTTATTTTTCTCGCTAACGATTTATTTATTACGATTATTTTATATTGTATTTCATTAGGCATGTTCTAACCACGTCTGCAGTAACGGCCAAATGGCCCACAATAAAGTATAATTCACTCTAACTTTATGGCGCGTGCGAACGCGTGGAGTGTGAACAATCTTTACGTTGCGACCTAGCCGCGCCTCCGATATGCGGACATCGTTCTTTTTTACCAACCCGTTTCCTTTTGTGTACTGTGTGAAAAAGTAAAAGCGTTCCTAACGAGTTTTCGTTATAATAATAAATATTTTTAATAAAGATAACAGAGTGCGGCGGACAGGAACCAATTATGATGCCTTTTCTTTATAACTTTTATTTAATTCACCTTTCTAATTACCGTAATTATAAGTTAAAGGGTTAATCGTTTAATTTAAAAGAGAAATTTATAATTTTAAAAACAACCTCTTTGGATTTCGTGACGTCACACAGTTAGTTTCAATTAACGATTTTCTTGGTTTTAAGTGAAGCGCCGGTTAAGGCAGGTGTTTAGAATTTCGTACGGTCATCGGGACCAGTAACGCTACAATTGTTTTATATTTTTTATATTACATAATTTATTAGAGACACGTATTAAAAACTAATCACAAATAATTTATTCCATGCAGGTTTTTACACTTCAGAACGTATTTTTCTGGAATCTATCACCTTTCCGGAAAGGTGCTATAAGCCTATAGTCATAACCGACACCGGAGATGTCAGCAACGCGTTGCCGACCTACTTGCAAGTGATAGACAGAGAATGGACGGAAGCAGTACTTCTTCGAAAAAACCTCAGTGTATTATGACACCAATGGACTCCAGACGCATCAACTTCAGGAAAAGTGATTGAAAACGAACGGCCAAAAATTTGGGAGAAAAAACTTTTACTCAGAATTTTAATAAGTTCATGAGACCCGTATACCATTAAGGTGCGGCCCACACAAACGCACACGACGCAACTTGTAGTTTCTTTACAATGTGGTCAGCACCAATATCATTAACAATTGTGGCCCTGCAAGAAAAGGTTGCCGATCCATGACTTAAATCAACATACGTGTGCAACCAGCCTTAACCGTACACAATTCCGATATCAAAGAATCCAAATCAAAAATTAAAACCTCATTCAATTTTACCCAACGACGTTAAATTAGATGTCAAACGTACGTTACAGGAGATAAAGTATCAAGGTTGCGGTACCACTTTAACCAATAGCTAATGTGAATAAATGGAGCTTTTGGTTCATATCTTATGTTTTAAACTGTCAAAGATCTATAAGATACTGGAATGTACAATACAATATATCTTTTTTTTAACGATCTACGATCCCACCTGATGGTAAGTGGCGACGAAATCTTTCGAGGGTTATAGCCATATCGGAAACCTTCGATAGTTAGGTTGACTAGACCACTATCTGACTTTGACCTGTACTCCTCCATTCTGAGCGTCGCGGAGCCCAGTCGTGGGACTGTTGTGGGTTGCAAGATGATAAGAAGAAATGATCCAGATGTAAATATTCATGAACATTTTACCAATTTATTGCGCAATATGCAATTGGGTGCAATATTGCAAAATGGTACCACGAATATCTCTTGTCGAGGATAATTATAATAAGGTGATTTATGTATTCTTCTGCCGGTTATTTACATATAAATACACCCAACCCTTTTTTTGGAATCAATTCGTGCAATTATACGTGCAAATATCGCCGGTTCCCACAATAGGTTGTTGCACTCATTTGAATTTTGAAGCCGACTACGTGCTAATCTGGTACCGCTTATCCGATTTGGGTGCGGTTTTCACCGATAAATTGCAGTGCTTCCGGTAACATTAATCTTTTTGCAATTGGGCCTTGAATTAAAAAATACTTCCATTTAAAAGAATCTATTCTCAAGTGTTGTACTTTACCAAAGGAGCGCAAGGGCATTTATAAGTTTTCAATACTTAGGTAGATAAGTTAGTATCAGAAGTTAATTATCACTTGCTACGGTGGAGGAAAACATCGTGAGGAAACCTGCGCTCCAGAAAGTTCTCTAAAAAAGTCTCATAGATGTGTGAAGTCCTTGGACAGCGTGATGGCCTATGGCCCTAAAACGTACCCCACACATTGTGACCCGAGCCCAGTACAGGGGCAGTTATGGGTTGCTATGATGATGATGAACCTTATTAACAGATACATAACATGACATCAAGGACAAGAATTCCTTGTGCTCTGAGTACCAAAACTTTCGTAAGTCCAATGTCAGTGACGTAGTCTTATTAAAATAATCAACAGACTTTAATAACATAAAATTAAAGTCTAAAATCGCTTGCACTTATTGGCTTAGCTACAAAAATTGTAGCATAAAACTAGTTATTTATAAGAAACGATTAATGGTCAATTTAATTCAGTTTGTGGATGTTCTGTGGGGTCACGACTTTTGTCAATATACAATCGTCCAAGTCAATGCAGAATTCTATCTACCATAGAGTATGGCTGGAAATAGAAGTGTTATGAAACATAGATGTGCAAAAAACACGCTAAAATGTTTGCCGCCAAGCTGTCTCAATTCTGGCACTTATCATTCAGTCTGCCAAAGGCATTCGTTGGGAAGGGTTGTGTTTGAGCACGCGTCTCTCCTCATACAGAGAAGGCAGACTCCACGCTGCTCCGTTGCGGATTGGTGGAGGTGTTAGTAGCCGACTCGAGTGTTAGAAATTTTAATAAGGCCTTCGGGCCTCCGACATGGCCAGATAAATTTCAACAGGTCCCGAAATGCTTAAATTTTATACGAAGTGCACTCAATACATCGACCATGGAAAACAAGAAAGGCGTAACTCTTGAGAGTAAACCATATGAGTAACGCCCAAATTACACCAAGTTTATCATCAACCATTTATGAGATTAGCGTGCAAAAACACACAAACAGACAAACATTTGTATTTCTAATGTTTACTGAAAACCCTAGTAAATTCCCCATATATCATTAATGTACAGACAGCAATCAGATAAACATTTTTTTTATGTAGGAATATAGGAAACTGAAAACCCAGTTATACTCTTAATTTCACACCAATGAATGAAAGAATGAATGAATCAAATAACAACTTGTTAATTTTCAATTCGCAACACAATTATAATTATAATGTCGCACATGTTCGTACAGCCTTTAATCATTATTTATTATTATTGATGGCAGACAGGCAGAACTAGCCGTTTTTATAAGGCTCAGTGAAAAAAAAATTAAATAAAAAAGAACGACAATGAACGCCGCGAGTTCGCGCCAAAATTCGAAAAGGCAATGACATCGAATGGCGGCAAAAACGAGACGCCACGCCGCGTGTTAGCGGCGGCAAAAACTTATATTCGAAATGAACGAGCGGGTTAAACGATTGCATTGCCAATAATTTACAATAAAACCCATTAGCAGCGCACTATTCGAGGCATCCACAACATATCCTATTAGACCCCCGCATCTAGGGAGAAAGGTTTATACCAAAACATTAGACCAATCGACTTTATACGACACTATTAGATACCGCGAATACACGAAGTTTGGATTTATGCTCGTCGCCTCTAAATATTGCCAAGTATTTTTTATAATCAAAATTTAACGGCACTGGCTTTTTGTCATAAAGCCACGCTCCGATATTTTTTAAACATACCAACAAATTTGTATGGTAAACTTTCCAGGTCAAATTTGCACCGAGTATTGATGGCAAAGCGCATTATATATTACATTAGGCCTTCGTTGGTTCTGTACGTTCGTATAATGTTTAAGTCAACTGAGATGTCTGAAAGTTTTTAAGTCGAGGAGTTCGATAAGGGTTACCAGGTGTCACTTGTTCACTCTTGTTTTTGTTGTATCTGTGTATAGAAATTTAAAATAAAATCTAAGTAAATTCAGTACATTTATATTCAATGATCATCCTAACACTGAATACAGATTAGAATTACGGAATTTGAAAATAGAAAGTAAAATACAAAACCGGCAACAAACGCGCGATACGAACATTTTGAATTTAGAACGTACATTTTGGTACAGAGCAACTTACATCTTCTATTGACTTTTAAATTTCGGTTGGGTTTTATTGATCGCCAAGTGACGTCAATTTTTGTTTATGATCTTTTTTGTTGCAATTATTCGTGGCGTTTTTATAACGTGTGAGGTCTTCGAACGCTGTACAAACACAAACCAGTTGGTGCTAGAGTCGTGGGAGTTTCATGTCGGCATCGACCCACGTTATATCACCTAGTATTGGACGGCACCGATGGCACAGTGTAACAAATTGCAGTGGTGTGTCGATTTTGACGTCATAAGAAAAGTTGACAAATTTATACTACGTAATTTTGGCGGGGTTATCAGGGCACCATATGAAATAATGTTTTAGCACACTTGGCCCAGCGGCTTGTATATGTATATTGTAAGTGATTGAAAAAGTTCACCAAAAGCGGGCGCGGTCGGTAGGCGGATGGGTGACCGCGTTGTGACAGAGAATTATAAGTGCTTCCGTGCTTCGGAGGGCACGTAAAACCTGTCGGCTCCGATTGTTATCATTAGATAGCAATCGATAAGTCGTGACGGAGGTTCAGGCGGTATAAAAACTTTCGACCGTTAGGAGGCAGTTTAGGGTTGAATCGGAACTAACCCTGTGAAGAAACACGGATACACTTGGCTTCAACCTATTACTGAGCACGGGTTTTTTCTCATGTAGAACACAAAACAATTTTTGACTCCTAATTTTCAACCTTACTTTTATCGCGCCCGCTATTTCTAAAAATTTGTGACCCATGTACAATCGAAATAAGCTGCCGGCTTATTAACGCTTCGTCTCTTTCTTTTATTGCTCTTTTAGTACTGTAGACCAGGGGTAGACAACCCGCGGCCCTTATGTGTTTGCGGTGCGGTTCACACAAGCCCCATTTACACGTCGCAACTTATCGTTTCTTGTAATCCTTCTTACAACGACCCATGAAATGTGGCCCGCACCTGTATCCTTATAACATTTGTGGCCCGCATGTAAGAAAAGGTTGCCGACCCGTGCTATAAATTGCTGAACTGGGAAGTCTACACTGTACATTAACAAGACGTCGAAAGAGTTTATTACTTCACAAGCTGTGCCCACGACTTCGCGTAAAATTTAACAAGAAAATTTATTGTTCAGTTCGCAGATTTTACGAATAACTTATATACATAATTCTAAAATAAAAAGCCTAAGTTACTCCTTATTACATAAGCTATCGACTTGACTAAGTCACGTCAAAATCGATACAACCGTATCAGAGATTGGCCGGAACTAACAGACAGAAAGAAAAAAAAAAATTGACAAATGTGCCTTGTTTAATAAGCATTTTATAAAAACCGATTTTTACAAGCTTGCGGTGTATGTTTGTATATGTGTTTGTTACGGGTCAAATCTTGCATGCTTAATTAGACCCACTTCCTCTTACACTGACTTCAGTTCCGATGACAATGCATTTTTATGACAAGCTTAAACTGGCAAATTGCCACTGGCCCCAGTCCTGGCGAGGCCCCCAGCCTTAAACGACAGGTACCCCTGCCTAACGGGGCCCCGACCGGTGAGGCTGCAAGCTAAGAAGTGACTAAACATTTTTAGCAAGATTTTGTAGATGAAGTAATTAAAAATATAAATTTTATGCAAACACTTGATATCAAATGAAGTTTATCTAAAAAAATGTTGTCTGAATAAATGAAAATAAATAAATAAATGTCCTTCATCCATCGTCTTCCCTGTTCTTCTTCTGTCTCCTGTCCTGAAGTGGTATTTTGTTGGTGTATCTGGGGTCAGTTGCTGTCGTCATTGATCCCAGTTGCATTAGCAATGTACTGCTTCCTTTGTTAATTTCTCTTCCCCGCGTATGCGGGTCTATTTCTTCAAAAAAAATTTACATGTCAAAATCCGTCCAGTCGTTTGTGCTCTAGGGGCGTGAAGAAATAGCCATACAAACATACACCCACACATAAATACACACATATGTACATACATACAAACACACACACATACACTCGAAAAACTCCCTATTAACGCAATCGGGTAACATTTCGCTAAAACGCAGCACATACCAATATATCGCGTATTCCCGAACGATTTTTTGGGACACAACTGGTTTACTAGGTTAACGGCTGTAGGTATTTATAAAAAGAATTTTCATGGTCACCCAAGTAATAACTGAACAACATCCAGACAGTATGATACAAATCAGCATAGTGATCTCGACTAAAATTAAACGCAGCTATAAAAACTACGACCACGCGACGTTTAGGTCTTTCGCATCAATTTATCGCTAGGCGGATATTCTGTGATTTTATTTCTAGAATATTCTGGTTGGCTTCGAATCGATGACCTGCTACTGAGCCTCTCCTCATGCTGAGGCCTAGAGCTTACTCCACCACGCGCAAAGCTACTCCAATGAGGTTAATAGTTGAGTGTCACAAGTTTTATGCCGCCCAAAACCCTCCGACATGGCTTCACGGTTGCTATCTAACGACAACAACTGGAAACGACGGCTTTACGTGTCTTCAACACTTACGAAATTTTTGCCACTAACCCCACCCATATCCAACCCAACCTCCAAACCACGCCCTATGCTGCTTAGTCTGATGTCTGACGATGGTAATGAGCCAGACTATGAAACCTTCTAGAACATTCTTGCTATCACGTGGAATCTTGCTATTATAACCCGTAACTGTTCAATGGCTTGAGATTAATTTAACAATGCTAAGGGTTAAGATCAGCCGCAGTTGGCTCGGTGGCAAAGTGTGGATTAACGGACTTTATATCGAGGACACTGTCGAGGCCAATGTTAGGTGGACTATCAGAATGGTATGTTATCTTACGCTTCTTGGCTTCAATCGGTGGCCCACTACTGAGCACGGGTCTCTCTTCACACTGAGGAGGCCTAGGCCATCCACCACGCTGTTGCAATACGGATTGGTGGAGGGGTTAGTGGGCACGGCGTGTCGGAAGTTTTTATAGCGATGGCCTCCGATATGGATTGCTATCTAACGACAACGACTGGGACCGACGGCTTTACGTGCTCTCTGAAGCACGGAAATGCTCAACCTCCTACCGACCGCGCCCGCTGATGCTTAACTTTATCGATCGGTTATAATCGAGTCCAGCTGCAGGGATATGAACGCTTTGCTTAGGATTCTTGAAAATAAGCAAATTTTAACTATTCTCCAACTACCCGCGACTTTGCCCGTGCAGTATATTGATAAAAGCAGCCGATGTGTTATTCCAGACTGTAATCTATCTCTGTGCCGAGCTGCATCTAAATCCGTTTAACATAAAAACCTGCATATCATCCCAAGAGAGTATACAATAGAGTTAAATCAATCCTATGTTTCCTGGAGGTGGTCTGTGTGCCAAATTTCATCTTAAACTGTTTAACGGGTAGCGCGTTTAGAGAACACAAACATTTGAACCACGTGAACTTACAACCGAGTTAATTTTTTCCAGAGTCAAAATATTTTATTTCATCATAGGAACGTCAAGCTAACTTGATGAAAATCAAATTAAATACACAATATTCATACATTCTTATTAAGATACCTTAAAATTGGTTGTGAATTTAAAATCCATAACCAATCCCGCGGTATTGCCTAAAGTCTCGGTAGACAATTC
>DWJZ01003848.1:0-16272 GCA_018249125.1 Asbolis capucinus | reverse complement strand
ATGCAAAATATCCGCTACGTAGTGTAAGGGGAAGTGGGTCTAATTAAGTTTGCAAGATTTGACCCGTAACAAACAAAAACATACTAATATACAAACATACCCTGCAAGTTAAATAAATGCTTGTAATTAGCTTTGAATAAACAATATTTGTTGTTTTGACCTGATCTGTCTGACCCCAAACCTCAATAGAAAACATAAATACTGACTGACTGTCTATTTCCGCCGTCTCTGTGAACCTTGAAAATTTGTGAGAATGGATAGAAAATGGACGGATGTTTGTTACTCCTTCACGCATAAACTATAGAACCGATCTGGATGTAATTTGGTGCAAGGGTAGATTTTAGGAATGGAACAATTTTTATCCATGTACCTATTACGCGGACGAATCCGCCAGCAGACGCTAGTTAAACATTAATCTCATAAGTTAGTCCTAAGATTCCACTACATATAGCGGCGAAGGAATTTTCGAATAGCTCCAGAAGTTTTTGTGTTTAACCATTACAAACATACCAACAAACGTTTCTATAGTATTAGAGTAAATGTATTCTATATTAGAAAATTGTGAAGTATGCTCCAGATTTTCTCAGTCATGAGGAAGTATGTAGTTATGCTGACTAGCGAGTCAATAATTTGTTGAATCCAGCTAGACAAATTGTACGTGATTTCCTTCGTTCCAAGTTAAATTGGCCGATTTGCCAGTTCCTACTCGATCAACTGTGTGAATATTCGTAACCATATTGAATTTTCTCAGACTAAGCAAGTAACTCTTTAAAGGGCATGAGGTCATGACCTATTAATACAAAATATAACATGACTGTCTATGGTGACCAGACAACTGATATAGATATTTACACCCAGACACAAAGACCAAACATTCCTCCTCATCATAGAAAAGTTTGACTTGGGCATCGAACCCACAACCTTTGATGTAGCAGTCAGGTTCACTAACCACTAGACCAACCGGCCTATCGACCTATTTTGCACAGAGCGACAGTTCTTTCTAATTGGCCAAGAACGTATCCGTGATGCATTCGATATTCTGTGTCGACGGGCGATTCCACGGTGCCTGTACTCATTTGTTGTCTGTTTCCATAAAACGTGTCATTTATATTATATTATTCTCTCGATTGTTAGCTGCATTGCTTGAATGCAATTAGTATTCTGCCCACAGATTATAGTGAGCCTTGGACGTTATTGACTTAGTGTATTGTAGAGAAATCGTTGATGGGGCCCGGCACGAGAGACAAACTGTGACTTGTGTAGAAATATTTATAGGAAAATAGCAGGAAAAATAGTCGTGGCAATCTCCTGGCCCTGAGTGCTCCCCCTGGTAGGTATTACGGAATTTATGGCCTCAATGGCATAAGTAAAATCCAGATTTTAGCGGGGGACAACTTCCCGTCTTTCCCCCAAACACCCACAATAGGAAGAATTAATAAATTATTAATAGATATTAGTTGGAAAGATACTTCGATAGTTCTTTGAATATTGCTTTTATAAATTGTGAATATTATCTATTCAAAATATATATGTGAAATTATCGATAATCCAGATGAAGTGATCTGAAGTCTATGTCTTTTTTGTTTTCGTTCACGTGAAATACTAATTTAAAAATATATTGGAATGACGATTATTGTAGAAAAAGAGACGCCATATTTTTCTGCACCAAACGTCATTCATGCATTTTTGAAACAGCGCTTGGCGTGAACGATAACACGATACATTTATCTCAATGCCCTGAGAGAACGTGACTCAAACCCAGTTCATATATTCCTGAAGTCCCTTTTCGGATGAAAAGCAAATATTCTATTTACAGATACTTAGAAATCATGAAAAAGTTTTATCAGTTTGCGATTTTATCGAAGAACTTTTAATAATATCATCTGCCAATAACTACCAGTACACTAATAAGATAATTACGTTAACGGTTTCAACATATCATACCCGCTATAAGATTATTATAATGAATACTGATTGGATCTTTAAGGTAATTATTTCAGATACCTATTAAAACATTTTAATCATACCGAGATGTTATAAATACTTGTAAGAAATAAATGCGTATTTATTTTAAAAGACAATTTTTGTACTATTTGCATGATAAAATAACCCTCCTAAAATAGCGGGTAACTACTTGTAATCAACCTACCTTTGTGATTTATGTGCCCTTGGTCGATGTAGTGGTATTTTTACCCATAATTTGTTCTGAGACATCCTCGCCACATAACCCTGAGTATTACTGGACTGAGCTGTCCAAGCACCGGTTTTCCCCAGAGTCGGTATTTGTTTCCGTAACTACAAAAGGCCTCACGTAAAAACTCCCGATGAGGGTCGTCTGAAGGTAAACCACTAGGCGTCTGGTCATCATTCTCTTTTAATTATTTTATGGTAGGAATTTACATACATTTTGCATAATTTTTCGATTGGGATTATATTTTTTTATGTGACATTACTGAGTCTTGAGTGTAGCGTTCAAACCCCGGCGGCTTGGTTGGAAGCGATCGAAAAAACTAAGCAACAGCGGATGCGGTCGGTGGGAGGATGGATGACCGCTAATAGTAAATATTTTTAAAGTTTCCGTGCTTCGGAGGGCACGTAAAGACGTCGTTCCCAGTTGTTATCGTTTTCAATCTTTAAGTCATGTCGGAGACCGTCGGGCGGAATAAAAACTTCCTACACTTGGGTTGGGCACTAATCCATCCATCAATCCGCATTGAAGCATCGTGCTGGTGTATGCTCTAGGCCTCTTAAGTAAGAAGAGAAACACGGCCATTAGTGGGCCATTAATGGTTTGAAGCCACTGAGTCCTAACCAAGGTTGGCCTTGTCTGTAGTGAGTAGCTAAAGAACCGTGGCTTTTGTGTTAGGTCCTTCCTGTTAGACCTTCCTGCCAGTCAGTCTTCGTGAGTAGAGAGACAAAAAAATCTGGATGCCGGTAGGAATCCCACATAACCTCTGAATTCTGATAAGTATATTTCCCCGTTAAAAATAAAGAAAAAGAAACTCAACCAAAGCTGTACCTGGATATTGGGCTGATTGAAAGATGGAGAATGCCAATAGGCATCAGGCCCGCCCGTAAAACGTATTTTTGAGATATAACATATTTTTAAGAATAAATATTTGTTTTGTTCGTGGTTCTTGAGGGCACCAGTAACCATTTACCAGCAAATAGATTGTCTGTTCATTGGTAAGCTGATTGCAAAAAACAAACAATGGAAAAATCATCAGATCTTACTTTATTGGTGATTTTTATCCTAAATCAATTGTAGAATACGTACTTCTCAAATTTCAACGTGCGTGCAAAAAACTCGAATTGCATTTCAAATCGCACCTTTTATTATGGTTTTGAATGTTATGATCAATGCCATGCTATCCATCCATATAATTGGTATCGTGACCAAAATGTTACGCTTCACTGATTGAGTCGGAAAGTGAAAAATTTAATGAGATTATATTTATGATCTTTGTTTTACTTGCTTTGAAAAGCAATACATTGAATGAAAGCCAATGCGAGTTGTGTTTTAACTAACAGTTAAAAGTTATTATATACTAGGGTCCGCCAGCGTGGTATATTGATAAAAAGTAGTAATGTTATTACACACTGTAATCTATCTCTGTGCTAAATTTCATTCAGATCCATTCAGCAGGTTTTGTGTAACAAACATACATACATCCATCAATCCATCCTCAGAAATTTTCGCATTTATTGTATTAAGTAGTAGAATTTACTTCATTTAAACTTATATACAGTATTTTAACTGTAAGATATATTCACGGTTATTTATTTTATATTTCGTATTTTATATTCATTGTTACTTATTTTATATTTCGGCTAATTTGCATGGACCGTGGTGATGTTCTGATGTTGGAACGTCTTCCCATAATGGTAGAAATAACACTAGGTATAAATTATATCTGTAATGTATTTAAAGACTTTGTATGTACAATAAATAAATAAATATCCAATAATCTGGTGTAGGTACCTATACTGTTACAGTGTAAAATGTTGACTTTTCACAAATATAATACTTAAAAAATGTTACTGATTTGGTATTCACTATTTCCATTTCAAAAGTAGCATCATGTATGTATTGCAAAATGCGGAAAGGTTTAAATTTAGTTGAAACAAGTACTTTCACAGTGGCCACGACGTCAGTACCGGTTTGAAACAGGATATTACAATAGTGCGGGAATTCCTCGAGTCACTCGACTCAACCCTGCTCGACCCCGGCGTTGCAAAACTAAAAGAGAAACCGCGATCTACAACTAGTCGACACTTCCACACCACACTGCTGGTGCTTTATACTCTTTTTATGATGTAAAGGTTAATGCTTGACTAGAATTCCACCTGGCTATGTGATTCCGTCATGGCAAGTGCATGGTAATGCACAATAACTTAGAAGAATTCTTTCGAAGTAATTTATGCCGACCGTAACAGGTGAACTGGTCAAGTTTAGCAAAACTTCTTGAGCGCTTCTGTGCTTTGGAGGGCACGTAAGGAGGTCGGTCCCGGTTGCTATCAGATAGCAGTTGCTAAGACAGGGTGGAGGCCTTTTGGACAGCATAAACACTTCCGACACTGGAGTTGGCCATTAATTTCTCTACCAATCCGTATTAAAGCAGCGTGATGGAGTATGCTCTTGTCCCTTATAGGTTATGACAAGAGACCCAGGAAATTATAACGATCCTTCGTTATTCTATCAGTCTAATGCGATCTTTCTTGCCTATAATGACGTCGGTGCCTAGTGCTATTCAGGTTGAGTCCAAGAGTAAAAATTTGTATGCCCACTAGATTGTAATTTGGGCATTGTAGGTAAGTTCAATGAAAAAATCAATTCAGGCATAAGATGTCTTATTCTAGGCCATGGCCGACGTATGAGCAATTTAATTAAGATCAATGCTTTTAAAAGAGAGTTGTGATATAAGTCAAAGGTCGTAATCGTGATTTTTGTGCAGTTTCGTTCTGCTGCAACCGGTATCAATCCATAACACATACTGTCTTAGTTCAATGACATGTGTGAGAAAAGTAAGGCTTCTCATCCAAATAAATCTACTCACGAATTTTTATCTTCATAAAAATGTACTGGGGACCCGGACTACAACATATGTCGGCGACCCAAAAGCTGGGTCTTCACATTGGTAGTTGTTTGGAAACCCAGCTTTAGATACACAACCGCTATCTCCGTCCAAAGGAGCGAGTGAAAGGAGTACTCGTACATACCCACGCGACATATTATATCACATTACATCACCGACCAGTTTCTAACCAGTTCCCAAGTGGGGCGGACGCTGAGGTTTATTTACAAAATTTAGAGCTTAATGAGAGGCCCCGTGATATGACACGCGCCAAACTGGCACCGTTTGTTACGAATATCGATGTCATATTGTGGTCGTAACGTTCATAGCACCGCTTCTAGACAATAAGTGAATTTTCTGTTATCATTCACGCCCATATACCATTGCTCGATGCGCCAAACGCTAATTGAAAAATGTATGAGACGTCATTCCCAGACTTAATTGTATTGCAGAAAAAAAGACGCCATATTTTTGTGAGTCAAACGTCACACACATACATTTTTTAATCAGTGTTTGGCGTGAACGCTAACAGAAAAGGCATTTGTCTCCAGGACCAGGACGGTTTTGGTTGATCCCAAATTATCAACCAAGTTAGGCAGCAGCGGGCGCGGACGGTAGGTGCTAGTAGCAAAAAATCTCGAGCGCTTCCACAGTAGTGAAGAGATGCCGGTATGGTAGCTATGCAATTTAAGTGTCTACTTTACAGTTAACGTATAACAACTCCGTATTTCTGAAATAGACAGACAGACAGCAAAGGCTTATTAATAGGGTCTCGTTGATACAGTTCTGGATCCATCAAAACTGATTTGGTACAGTTTTGAAAACTGCCAGTACAAGTTTTATACTTTATATTATCTGTGACGGCGGCAAATGTCTGCAGCTGGGAGTCTGTATTTCTCCTGTTCGTCTAGTTCGCTGGGTATGTACTTATTAGCTGTGGGTGGTACTGACTAGCTAAACCAGTGTACCGTTACCAAGGAACCACTCTGAGATACTGATGTGTGGATATACATATAATAGAACTACACCCCACTTTCTGCTCTTCCGTTGAGCTCTCTTCAAAGCACGAGTTTGCTAAAATTGCTATTTCACACAAATTATGCAAACTAAAATGATGTCAACTTTTAGCCAAGTTTTACAAATGGTCGTTTTAGCGTTAAGCAATCTTAAGTAGCGTGTACTTAAGAGTAGCCTTAAGTACACTTTAATAAATTAAGTTATGTGCGTATTAAAAATTAATTATCATTTGCTTCGATGAAGGAAGACTTTTTGAAGAAACCTACACTCCTGAGAGTTCCCTGTAAAGTTCTCGAAAGAGTGTGAAGTCTACCAAGCCCAATTAGGCCATGATGGTGAACTATGGCCTATATCCATTACATTGTAAGAGGAGGCCCGAACCCTGCTGTAGGACGGTAACGGTTGGGAATGATTAATAAATCCAGATCCAATTGATATAGCAAGTATAATATTCTTAACTCGGTAGGCTGATCTATGCTAGGAATAGATACAGTCACCGACCAAGCGTAATTTCATATAAAGAATAGATGGAATGTTTTTTTTTAATATTGTCCAAAACGAGATGTAACTGCATCTTTAACAGAAATATTTTTGCGAACGGACATAAATAATTTTATAATAGACATCTCGTTACGTCGTACACATTGTGAACAAATATTAACTATGACCTCAACTGAATAACGATGATGCCTTTGTAAACACAGTTTGGTGTCAATGGTATGCCATTATTGAAACGCAAATAAAAGGTTTATTTGACATCAGCAATGCCTTTTAGACAGTCTAGAGATTAACCTATATTCTCGCACTTATCATGTTTTTACCGAAACTTTCATTGAATGGATTTCATTGAAGATAGTTATTGCTCAGTTATATCATCAAATTATATCAAATATACTTATTGTAATAGCATTAAAATAACAATAAAAAATAATAGACTAGAAACTTCCCTCGCTTCGCTTCCTAAGAACCAATTATCACAAAAAATAGTAATTGTGATATAACTGTAACAGTTAGACATACGGTGTCATGGACTTATTTGTCAAAAGTTTCCGCAGCGTACTTTGCATAAGGATTTTGTTAAATACTTTGGGTTGCATTATCGAAGTTTACATATGGATCCCTAACGTTTCGTAACAATGTAGGAATCGAATGAAAAAATAATAGAGAAATTTTTATTTTAATATGTTAATGTTATATTTTTTTCTTATCCCTTATTCGAACTATGTCGATAAAGAAGGGGTTCATACCAGCAGTCCTACGTGGTGGCTCATAAAGTTTAAGCTGAGTGAGGCCTTTTTCAGCGCTAATTCATTTATTTAGCAAATTAAGTCTTTTATTTTTTACCTTTTTAGCTTCGAAATAAATATTTCCTTCTTTCTTCTTTCATCAAACCAATCCAGTAGTTTCGGAGCCTATTCTCCTCAAACAAACCAACAATCAAATTTTTCCTCTGTATAATATTGGTATAGCTACAAAGTGTACAATACCCAAAATAGCAAATAGTCTTTAAGATTTCTCGTTGCTTTTTTGTCACGTCCATTCAAGAGGTACTTTTGTAATAATGGCTTCGGTGCTTGCGAAAACAAAACAATCAGTGTCTTAACGTTTCTCAAAAAATTATGGGTTCTCCACGCTGATCAAAAACTAACGTCGGGAAGAAGATGTTTAAATAATATCACTAAGGGTTGATTTCTCAGATCGCTAATAAGCAATGAATAAGCAGACACATACATATATATTCACGTGGACGGATTTTAGCTTTGATTTTGTTGTTGAGGCGTTGTTTCAGGAACAGTAGGAAAAGGTAAAAATGAAGAAAATGAATAAGTGGTCAAATTGAACTTTGTCATAAGTACCTATTATGGCAATAGTTCTTTTGAAGGTAGGTCGATCCAGGTTAACGATCGAAAGATCCATGTATTGAAATCTGGTCAATTTGTTTTTGAAACAACTCATTAACGACTTCGAACAGTTATCTTACTTCACGGAAGGAAATAGTGATGCAAACTGCCTACTTAAATATAGTAATAAACCGAATCCGTTTAGACTCAGTGTCATCGTCCAAGGTTTATTGCGAAATCAATCTGTCCAAAATGGCTATTATGGTCCAGTGCCGTGGTCAAATAGGGGCATTCGTAATCGGATAATCACGCCTTTCTAGGACAAGTGCGAGATCTATAACCTTCATGGAATGTGCTCCAGTCAATACAGAAATTTAAAAAAGAAGTAAGTTATGAAATAATTACTAACTGCTGATCATTTTCTCTCCAATTTTCCATAAAAGGGGTCAGGTTTTCTTTAACAGTCTGGTCGACCCTTCCATCAAGATTTTTTTTGGCAAACAGCTCGGTATTTTTTTTTCTTACTCGGTATTGACTGTCAGTATTTTTACTTCTTTCTTGGTATTGGCTACCACTATTATTTCTTCTTTCTTGGTATTGGCTGCCAGTATTTTTTGTATTAGCTGCCAGGATTTTTCTTCTTTCTTGGTATTGGCTACTTGGTCGAAAATACGTCTGAATTTCTTTAAACTCCCTGGTGCCCATAAACTTATGTATTACCGTTTGATGACATCTGCTATACTAACTGTGAAGTTTATGTGTTAAAAAATTTTTTAGAATACGAATAGAAGAAAACGTACTAGATAGCTAGGTTACCTGTAATGTGGTACGTGTTGGTAACGTAGGGTGGAAATAACGTTTTTCCGTTTCATTAAGTCTCGTGATCAGTTCAATGAGGAAAGAACCGGTAACTCGGTGGATATTGGCAAAAACGATTGTCGAGTCACACTCTCATAACTTTCTAACACGTGATTCGGCGTGAGGCGGCGTATTCTGCTTCATAGTACGTTGATGGAATTATATTTTAGGGAATCGTAATTGTTATGCTAATGTCCGCAGTTTAAGTTATAATATTTTATATATACAGTACTAGAAATTACACTCGCTTCTATTTCGCCATAAAAACAGTTTTCTGGGATTAAAAGTATCCTACACCCATTATCCGTATGTAAGCTACAAACATGCTATATTTCATCGAAATTGGTGGATTGGTTTCGGTTGCGATACTAATTTTAACCTGTTATCCCGCGGGAACTGAGCTATTTCCTGGGTTAAAACATATCCTATAACCATTGTCGTGTTTTAAACTACGACTATACTGAGTTTCGTCTAAATCTGTCCTGTGGTTTTGCATGAAGCTCGAATAGACAGACAGACAATAGATCCAAAAAAAATTGTTTCATTGTCTATATCGATAACAAAGCCTGCTTCAAAATTTTCATAAAATACGTAATGTGCAGAATTGACCTCGTTACAGTTTTATTATTAGGATACATATGATGACGTTTACAAAGGTTCGTACAAATCATGTTCTCGGAACTGATGACGGACTAATGGTCACGCTGAAAAGCTGTAGCTGTGGTTGCTTAGCGACCGCGTTATTATGCATGCTTTGTGGCACGTCCACGTGGAACTATTCGCCACACAAACTTTCTTCATTAAATTTTCCCTACAAACTTGCTTCTCCTGTTTCAACCCATTTAAACTTTTTTCGCAATAAAAACTAGCTCATGTACCAACTTGTACCAAATTTCATCAGAATCGGTTCGATGTGAAAACGTAACAGACAGACGGAATTACTTCTGTATTTCTAATATTAGTATGGATAAATAGCCGACAAACGAGCAGACGAACCAAATGGCAACACAGTGATGTAATGTTGGTTCTTGTATGTATGTATTTGAGAGAGAGGTGCCATACGCAACTGAATTATATCAGAGATCTTACGATGGATTACGTCACTGATATTATAATCGTATGAACCTTATGCAGGTCTAATATTGTAACTGGATCTTTGAGGTTTGTAGGACGGTTTTATTTTATGTAAATACTAGTCTACGCCCGCGGGTTCGCCTCCGTGGTTGTTGATTAAGAGTAGCCTGTGTGTTGTGCTAGACCATAATCTATCTCAAAATTATATTCAGTTCAGCCCTGCTGGCGTGAAGAACAGACAGACATCCATTCATCCAACTACCCTTCCATAGATCCTCACAAATATTCCCTTTTTCTAATATTTTAAGGAGATGTGTAAGAGGTTTCCTTTTCCTTTACTTCCTTCCTTCCTTCTTCTGGATAATAAAGCATATGTGTGTACAAAATGTACGAGGCTTGGGCTAGTAAAAGACAGTCAAATTCTAAGTTAGGGAACAAATTAGGTATGTGTACATATGCAAGAAAATTTGTGGTGCCTGCAAGGTTCGAATTGGAAATCAGGCCCTTGGGAACTCAACGTTCGAACCGCTAGGACAGCGGTCGAAAATCCGTGGTCTGTATGCCAAAGTGGCCGTAGTTTTTATATGAAGGAGTAACAAACATCTTTCCATCTAACCCTCCACCCTTTCAAACTTACGCATTTATAATATTAGTAGGATATTAAACCTATCCGCGTTACCCAATCTCGCTATCTAATTTTCACCACCATTTCACCATGCAACACCTAGCGTAATTCTTGTTACAGTTTAATTGAACACACGAATAATAATTTTAGACACGCAAAAATCGGATTTTCGGCATCTCTTCATGACTTTCTCAACAATAAACTCATGGCCATGAGACAAATGCCATTATAGCGAAAACAGACAACATATTATCTATATATTTCTATATATGTAGATGTATTCTCATACATTTTTTAATTACCGTTTGACGTGAACGATAACAAAAAAGATATTTATGTACAGGCGCAGGGCCTGTCTGAGGAGAGGTCCAATGGCGGATTTACATAATAGGCTGAGTGCCTCTGCCTAGGGTGCAGGGTTTTAGATGAGAAAAAATCGCGTATCAATTTTCTGCATTACGCCGCCATATTAATGGTACATAATTAAGCTTTGATTAGCTTGAAAATGTGCCCAAAATTTATTAATTTATTGTGCCGAAAATATAAAATTTATATATATGTATGCTATCGCTGACTTTTATGTAATCATTTTTAAGCTTTACGTCTTTTTATACAATTCTTTAGTTTCTTACCGTTCAATTCTCTCATTCTATAAAACCCGCAGTTTTGTTTTTACTCGTCATTAATCTGCCTTGCACCTTGCATCCAGTACTCAATATTTATACAGTAAATACGCAATAATACTTCGCAATTTGCCGTATATGTAATTGGCCAATTAAATCAATGAAAAACGTAGGTATTGTGCGGGTTGCGTTTGTGCAACGGATTCAAAACATTCAGATTGGAACTAACGATCGTCACGAGGGCAATAACCTCGTTATAACTTAATCATTCAATATTATTCTATCATTCAGGATTTTTACAAGCTTTTATTTAATTTGCAGTGTGTTGTATATTAGTATATTGGTTTGTTGTTCGGGTACACCTAATTACATTTGTCCTATTAATATTATTAATTTTAAAGTTTGTGACGATGGATGGATGGAGGGTAGTTTTTTACTCCTTCACGCAAAAATTACTGAACAGATTTGGATAAAATTTGGCACAAATATAGATTATAGTCAGATAATAACACATAGATTACTTTTCAATATCATACATGTGGACGAAGCCGTCGGCGAACCCTAGTCGATGAAAAACTTCATAAAAGGATATGTATTGTGTATTTTTTTTATTTTTACCATTTACGTACCAGACATAGACAAAGAAGGCAGAAGGGACATCTGACGGTCAGTAAACACAGACGACGATATCCAAATTGCAAATGTTAGTTTCATAATGAATGTCTTGACATTGACAAAACTTGTGGTTTCTACATGACCTTAACTGTACATTTAAGATTGACTGACTTTA
Source organism: Asbolis capucinus (assembly GCA_018249125.1). Lineage (NCBI taxonomy): Eukaryota > Metazoa > Arthropoda > Insecta > Lepidoptera > Hesperiidae > Asbolis > Asbolis capucinus. The sequence goes on along the minus strand of DWJZ01003848.1, from coordinate 4,369 downwards.
GGCAAGTTAGCAAAGACGCTGGGCATTGCTAAAGAAGAATTTGTGAGTACCTAGAACCACGTGACGTGGCTAATTTAGTTTTGTGATCGTTATTACGTGAGTTAACATTTCAGATTACTTTTTTTCCTGCAGCCAGGTCACAATCTCATAAACATTCCTGTGACCAGACAGGAGAGTCGCTAACGCGTTGCCAGTTAAGGATAAATTTATTGGCCTATTTGTTGCAACATCTACAAGCACGGCTGAAAAAAGTAGTGTGCTGTTGATGAAATAGGGATTAATAATGACATCAACGGATCCCAGACTCACCACCAACCGGTTTGAGACGGATGACAGAAGAATGGGAAAGAAGATGACTAGTATATAGGGAAATAGGAAGCAAAAGAAAATTATAATTGAAAAATTACACTTTCATTGCACGCATTCATACAACTTGCTCAAGATAGAGAAGCCTGGAAGAACACCATAGCAAAGCCTGCATATAATGACCACGACCTTCAGCCATGAGGAACCGATTCAGAAGATATTTTTATTTTATTATGTCGATGTATGTAATAAAATTATGCTTTAAAAACTGTATTATGTAGGTTGATGGTTGAGGTATGATATGATTGTATTGCACTTAATGTAAAAAAAATATCCTAAAGCACCATCGAAGACCAGAACAATATTTTAAATAAAACACTAAAATAATAAAATTTAAAAATCTTAATTTCGCCCACTTCCAGTTGTTGTATCTTAAAGAAAATTGGCAGGTCTCCGTATATTAGATGGTAATACATTAATATTGTATGATCGAGCTTTCGGACTAAACTCGATGTAAAGTAAACTTCGATTGCTCCTTGTTTATTTTCAATGGTCTGATTTTCATCTGAAAAAGTTTAAGCAAATGAAACGAATGAATGAATGAAAATTATTTATTTCGTCGTAGGAACCAAAGGCTTATTTAACAAACGTCAAAATTATACAATACAAAGTCCGTACATAAGTTATAAGTTATACGTAGTTATTCTAATTAAATTCTGTTTTCCAATTGCTTCGTTGCTCACATTTATTTATATTAAAAACCTTGAGTATCCAGTTATACAACCCATTCATAATTTAATTTATTCGCTGTAATTTGGAATAATTATTTTGATGAGAATGAGATTGTTTGTTCATGCGACAAGGTACAGAAAACTATAAAGGCGTAACTGTTTAGAGGACCTTATAATAGTTATGCCCTTAATGCATTCCGTTTAAGGGTTATGAATTTATTTATGTATAGAGTAGTAGAGGGTGTGGAGAGAGTTATTCTAAGCAGTTACGCCCTTTCTGTTTTCCATCGTAGCTATCTACGTCCTATGTCCCATTTTTAATTTCTTACATATCTTTGGAGTGCGAGAAGGAGGCTTACCACTCCCTTACCTATTAACAAAGTAAACTACCCGTCAAACTAAACCTAACTATGACACTTTTTTAAAGAAAGTAAAAGATTTGTTCTTTAACTTTATTCATTTATTCTTAGTATAGTCTTGATTTTTTTTTTATTAAAAAAAACATTTTACCATAAAATAACCATTTTTGAAAAATCGGTGATAGCCTAGTGGTTAAGAATTTGGCGTCTTACTCGCGGGCTCCGGGTACGAATCCCAGGGCGCACACTTATGACTTTTCGAAGTTATATGCGTTTTAAGCATTTAAATGTCACTCGCTATAACGGTGAAGAAAAACATCGTGCGGAAACCTGCATGCCGGAGAGTTTGTAAAACTCAAAGATCTGTGAAGTCTGCCAATCCACGCTTGGACAGCGTGGTGGACCTTGTCATTCAGAGAAGAGACCCGTGCTCAATAGTGGACTGTGATTGGTTGAAATGAATTAACGATTTTACTGCCCGTTGTAGAGGGCGCTGAAACTATGTATATTTTTAAATTTTAAAAAAATAATATTGCCTCATTAGATTCTGATATCCCGAAAATGGGCAAATGGTTATGGCTGATACAATAATATAGTTACTTAATACTTTTGTATTTACTTCTTCTTTAAAAGTTTCACTCCGTACACCATGACCATGACTAGAATTAAAAATACTTACCTTACCCTAGGAAGGACTTGATTTTTTTTGCGACTTTGTCGCCGTGATAAAATAATTACAAATTTATAATATACTAAATCTCTTGGGGTTCTTGAGCTAGGCCGCTACGGACGGATGGATATGCTATAATTACAAGGCTTCCTTTTAAGGCACTCTCTATTAAAGCACGTAGAAGTTTAGATAGTCTTTCAACAGAACGGAACCCTAAAAATGAGTAATGAAATGAAAGTGCTGATGATATAAGCTGATCTCACAAAAACCTGATAATTCAAGCGTGCATGCTCATATCTTATCATGCAACGATCTTGAGGTATGATACTCTTGTAGCTATGGCTCAGTTATGTGTTAATTGGTAAACATACTTTACTTATGTTTATTGTATGTTTGCTGCATTTTTATTGATATGCATATAAGGTAATCACGACCGTGCAGGATGACACAATGAAACTACCCAACCAAACATACAACACGGAAAACAAAAGAAAATATCGTCTCTATGGACTGCCTACCTGTACTCCCGTCTAGAACAAGCTCTTTTTCACTAAGCATTAGTCATCGGCCTTATATTTGACAACTCACACGATGAACCGACCAAGACGTTTGCAACATGAGTCGTACACGCAATTTTCAAGCAATCAGTGTTTATTTATGGTCGTTCTCCTCTCTTACTATTGCGGTTTGCGTAGTAGTGCTTACTGTACTAGGTGACAATATTTGTGCACGATATTTTTATAATGCAAAACGTGAGACAACAGTAAGCACTAAGGAACTGAATCGCACTCAGCTGTAGCTGTAGCAGAAACACAGCACTGGTATTCTGTGTGAACCAATTTGCGATGCAGTTCATCCTGTGTTTCATTGGTATAATATTAGGTAGGTTATGTAAGCTAGGCACTTGGTTACATGTAGGTACTACATCGAAATACAAAATACAGGGATTCCTTTTAAAACAACTTATTTACGCGTATTTAAGAAAATCTGGTCTTATTCACCCTTTTCAGAAAATGTGACCTTGAGAATGATCTTTTCTAGACTTTCTTTAACCCAAGTAAATACATAAATTCCCGAATACGATTTAAGGTGAACTTTTGAGCAGCCACAGTATACCTTGAAATGCACATACATACATAACTACCTAGATACTTAATAAAATTATTTTAAATGTCACACGTTGGGGTCAATGTTGGTAGTTAACTCATAATACCAAGTCCATTGTGACCGGGTTTTTTGTCCTTTTGATTTCCAATTACATCTGAGATTTGACTATAGGCGTTTCTAGTAATTCCAAAGTTGTCCAGACGGACCACCAGAGGGCCACAGCGTAGTCAACTGGAATCTATAATGACGATGGCTTACACACATTAGAAAAACCAACACAGGAAAAAATTTCACAATTTTTCAATGATTTAAATTAATATTCTAATTTCCAGAATTGTTGATAAGAGTTTTTTCATTCTAGTATTAGGAATCTGATACAAATGTGTGATTTATAAGAAAAAAGTTTGGGAACCTCTGGTACAGTCTATTAAACGTGTAAAAATGGTGTTTAGATTAACAATTATTTTATATTACATTATTAAAAAAGTTAGTTCTACATCTTTATAGGTAAGTACATCCATTTAAAAGTTTTTACTTTTTTTTACCTTCTGTAAATGATTGCTTGACCGGGATCCTGTCTGATAGTAAGCAGGGATGCGGTCTTAGACGGTGAAGCGCACTAATTTAGTAAAAGCCTATTCACTCTTGACTTGAAGACACATTGTATTCGGACGGGAACACCGACGCGGGCAACTTATTGCAATCCTTCGCAATACGGAAAGAAGACGAACAGTAGAATACCAAGAGGCGGGCAGCTTTGTGCCTGTGCTCGAGACTTTGAAGTTTAGTGTGAACCAATTTAGGGTCGCCAATTAACCTTTTGGCATGCCTCTCCATTGAATACAATGCTGATAAATGGCATTTAATAATAGGAAGATAATGCCATATAACAGTAATACATTAGATTATTAAATGTTATATCAGTATATTTTAACATTATGTATTTTTGACAGTTACCTATTTTCAAGAAAAGATTAACAAATTTATGTACAGTTAATGAAATTGTGCTTGTTAAACAGGTGACAAACAATTCTCAAATTCAGTTCTAAATACGATCTAAATCCTATAACTCCTAACTTTACAGTCAGAGTCAAAGTCAAAACATTATATTTCATCATCGGAACATCGAGCTCACTTAATGAAAGTCAGAAGATTACATACACAATATTCATACATTCTTATTAAGATACCTTAAA
>DWJZ01003847.1:0-16273 GCA_018249125.1 Asbolis capucinus | reverse complement strand
TATGTATATTATTATTTGTTAATGTTTTCGTTGGTTTGACGTAATTTTATTTATCGCCTACCGCACATTCTCACCTTCACCAAGGGTTGACTGGTAGAGAATGCCACCAGGCATTAAGTCCGCCCATTGTAACAAAAAAAAATTACAATAAAGGGTAAATAAATAAATAAAAAATTATGTGTGAAAACCGAACCCAAATCGGTAAAGCCATCTTAAATAACACAAATCAATTTAAAACAAAATATATTTTAAGCAAGTTTCTGCCCACTACTTCGCACGAGTTATTAAAAATGCCTGTGTTATTCCACACGCCTTGACACGTATCCATAACATTCAAACTTTCATACCCTATTTCAACACCTTCAAACCTATTATTTCCATAGTTTCATTATACCTATATAGCAAGTTTCATAAAAATCTGTTTAGTAGTTTAAACGTGAAAATAAAAAATAAATATCTAGGGAAAACTCATACACGGCCATCTGATCTCATACTAAACATAGCAGAAAAGGTAACAGACATACAGAGTTTCTTTTGCATTTTAATATTAGTGAAGATAAAATAATCGCCTCTCGTCGTTACTGAGACAAGTGCACAATGCTAGATAGATTACCTTGAGACCGATAGTGGGTTGTCGTTAGGGTTGCCAACTTTTTTTGTTTGAATATAGTATTCTTTAAAAAAAGAACATAAAAAATATAGTACCCTTAAAAAAATATAGTACTTTATTGAGAAAATAAAAAATTGTTACATTTGTAATTTTTTTTTTGTTTCACGCGCACGCACATTGCGGCAGTCAAAGGAAAGGCGCATAAAAAATGGTGGAATGTTTTTTATTAGTTGTAACATTGCAAATTATATTTTGACATTGATATGCATTTTGAAAAATAGTATTTTCACGTATATAGTATGGAGTCCAGAAATACAGTTCAATACTATATAATATCGAACGGTAGTCAACCCTAGTTGTCGTAATTAAATAAGTAGTAAGCATATAATTTCTATGATCTTTACTCGAAAACAGATCAGTAACATTTGAAACTTATATTCTACAAAGTCGCTTGCAAAATCGAAGGCATATGATATTTAGGCTATTATAATTTTAAAATATTATAGTCCACTCAAAGAGCACTGTTACTAATGGGCCAATTGCCCAGCGGTTTGTTTCATTTGTAATCGAAAAAGTTAGGCAACAGACACGGTCAACAGGCGCTAGTGGCAAAAATTCATGAGGGCTTCCGTGGTCAGAGGGTACGTAAAGTCGTCCTGGTTGTTATCGTTAGATAGCAATCTTTGAGCCATGTTGGAGAGTTTTCAACACTTGGGTTGGCTGCTAATCCATCCACCAATCCGTTTTATAGCAGCGTGGGTATAATGTAGGTCTTCTTAGTATGAAGTATTGAATTGAATAGAATATTGATGCTGAGTCCAAAAATATTGACAGCACCACTGCTGGGCTCGAGTCTCTTGTTAGCGTGCGGGTCACACTTTGAGAACTTTCAGGAGTGCAGGTTTGCATACTAGTTTTCCTTCACCACAGCAAGTGCTATCTTCTGATGTAACGTAACTTTAACGAAACAACGTAACTTAAAAATTTAGAAGTTTACGCTGCTTTTGAACTCAGGACCTTCCGGTCGAAAGACTAACGTTCAAACTACTAGGCTATCACTGCCTTCTTATCAATAAGCCTCGAGCACAGGCCAGTTGCCAGACTCTCGGTATTCTACAGGATACATTTTGGAGAGTGTGCACAGGAATTGCATGATTCGATTCAGCCATCCCCATTCCATCATCGAACCAACCGACGCATGGCGGGTATCTACCCCTTCGTCGTAAACGCCTGTACGAACGACACGCTTTGCCTCGTCTTTTATCGCCCGTACCGTAAAGGATTGGAATAAGTTGCCCGCTTCGGTTTTCCCGTTTGATGACAATGTAAATGTCTTCAAGTCGAGAGTGAATAGGCTTCTACTAAATTAGTGGGCTTTACCATCGAAGACTTCATTGCCACTTACCTTCAGCTCGGATCATATTCAAGCACTAACTTATCTAAGCAAAAAAATATATATAAAAAAGTCATATTTGTATAGAATTTATAACACACACGCGTTAACCCGGAACACGGATCGGAACGGATCTACGTCCATGCACACACGTTTATAACCAAAATAAACATTCCTTATAGAAAGTATTAATTTTGTTACACACACATAAAACATAAAGCACTATAACCGTACCTCTTCACCCTCACCTAGATCTTCTGAATCCATTAACAAGAGGGATTTAATCCACCCACATCCACACGAGTGCGGATTAAAACACTTCACAACTTACATAATATGGCCGCCATTTTCTTATATGTCACGTTTGCTTGTAATCTGTCTTGTATTTGCTAAGATCTTTCACTACGAATTTTTTTAGTAGTACGTTAGAACTTGTAGGAGCCAAATTTTTTTTAATATTTCGGAATTTTGTCGTATTCTTTTTTAGTTGATTAAATTTTTTTTTGCCATATTTTATTGGTAAAGGCGTTGTAATTCGAGACTGAGATAAAAACAACTTATAGGTAATTTTTTTTGTATATTCTAGAATTTTTCGACGTTATTTTAAAATTAATATTTTTTTTGTATGTTTCTTGAGTATACTCGTAAATTTGAACCAACCTTAAAATTACTTGTAGATTAATATTCCTACAATGTGTTTATTATTTCTTAATGTTGAGTGACTTTTTGGGAGTTTATTAGCGGCAAGGCGAGCATGTCTTACTTCTGACCGCTTAAACTGGCTTCAACCCATTAATAGCCCACAGCTGAGCACGGTTCTATCCTCATGAGAGACCTTGAGATAGATCGCTGCTTTAACTGAGGAGCTAATGACCAACCCAAGTTCCGGAACCTTTTATGCCACGAAAGGCCTGCGACATGACTTAGCACCACCATCTCACAATAATAACTGGGATCCACATCTACGTACCCTCCGAAGGTCGGAAGTGCTCATGAATTTGCCACTAACAGTCACCCATCGTCATGCCAACCAACATTACGGTTCAACTTGTTTGATATTAGAAATGACACAAAACGTAAAGCTTTGAGCTCATTAACCGCACTCAGAGTCAATAATGTTTGCTTAAAACGCTTGTTATCCAGAATCTGTAATAGTATTTCATTTAATTACTATAAGTGCGGTTATTAAAATTCTGCCCACAAACTGAACACACTTACAAAGTATTTATAGTGTCAGCAAAGGAAACATTAAATACAGACCGACATATCCTTTTGTGACATTTAAAGTTCTCTAGTCTACGACCGTGGAAACTAAATCGTTTTAATAGTACATTGAAATGTTTAATATTAACAAATTGACCAATTAACACATAAAATGCCGCTTGTGTAATATTGTAAGAGCACTTTATATTAAAACATTTTTACGTGTGAATTAGTTTGTTACTTTGAATGTGGCTTCCCATGGTCTGTGTTTTTGTTAAAGTACTGTACTGTACTGTAACGTATTTCTTCGATCAGGAATTTAAACAAACCATAAAAATTCGAATCCGTGTTAATATTGATACTATGTTAGGGGTACTCACGATATATGTTTATCCCGCCTAGACATATATCGTGAGTACCCGAAATATATCATAATGTACACACTCCACGATGAGTCTAGTTTAAAATCGTACAAAACTTGTAAACAATTTTTGTGTCAATTCAATACTCAAAAGTACAGATTTACGTTACTTTTACAAGACTCGTGTATTGTGACATTGAAATTGTTACGGCCCGAGACAAAAATGTATTATACACGTAATGAGACGGCTTTATAACAAAACTGTCATTTCCTTTTAGGTTATAAAATGTATACAGATGAGAAAAACGGCTTTTCACCAACTGGAATAATTGCATCTGTTCCGCCAAACTACTCATATGTTTGAACATTCATTTATAACGTAGTATTAGTCAAATATGAAGTACAAACTGCGAGTATATCGAGATACTCGGTAAAACTATATTAGAAATACCTATATTGAATGCACCTATTATTTGTGATGCCCTATTTTTTACTTTAATTTAAAATAAGGAGATACTTTGTACTTTATTATTTACAAGAAACAATTTTACATCCTATCAAAATATGGTGGGTTTCTTTAAAAGTGTCTCGGTAAAAGTATAATAAGTGTAAAATAATCTCGAATTTAATAATCTAGGTGTCAGCCTCCATTATGCCCTTATTACATCCAATTTTGTATTCTTTTTCATATTTTTCTTACGCATAAAACAATGAAAAATCTCGAATATGTTAATGGAATACCTCAGTCAATTCAATTTTCACACACAAGGAATAAATTATAAATATTTTTTATCATATTAAACACAACCATTTCGAATGAAATCGAAATAAAAATTCAGTCAATTAAATACGCATTAAGAGGTATAACGCAGCCCCTTATCAGAAAAGAAACATCAAAATCGATTCAGATAGTAAACTGACATGGGATACCGAACATAACAGTCGAATTGAGCACCTTCTCATTTTTGAAAGTCGATTTAAAATTATCAAAGCTGATTTATTTAAGGGACTTATAACAATGTTTTACTGGCTCCATTATATTTAGCTGTCGATATATTAAGAAACAAAAAAAAATTATAATTATATTAAATTTTCGTATTCAATTATTACTACGAGTATAAAAATAATTATGCATTTAGAGTATAAAAAAAAACAAATTAGAAAATAAAAATATTCATTATCAAAGTGTCGATTCTTTTATTAACTTACCTCTTCCAATGGCGTCGTAATGTTAATTTTACCATTATTTTTAATCTTATACAGTTACATTTGGCCACCCTTTTGATTGCATGATCATATATCATTTTGTCAGTTACAATCTTTTTACAAATGTACATAAAACTTTAAATTTAACTTCTAAATTTGCCGTGTTTATTGATAAAATCAATGAAATGATGAACAGGAATACTATGTATTAAACATAGAACAGGTTAGCTTAAACCAACCAGCTACCATCGAAAATTTCATCGCCACTTAACGTCAGATGAGATCGTAGTCCAGCTCTAATTTATCTAAGGTAAAAAAACATAATAATAAATAAAGCGTTAGTATATGTGTGGCTGTTAATATTTTTATATTGTTTTGTATATATTGTTCTTACTTTTATACTTATATATACATATTAGTTAAGTATTTTGTTTTTCTTTGCTACATTACATAAATACATAACTATACCAACCCCGAGAGCAATTGGTCCGCCTACAAACTGCTCTGTAGTTTGACGGGTTAGTTTTAAGTCAATTATGTAAATTATTATAAAAATAAAATAAATACAAAAAACATATATAGTTATCTTAATAAATCTTATGTCTTACACAAATCAATAAAACTAAATAAATTTTTTCCATTCATATTATTTGTGGCATCGGTGTCTCATTAAATTTCCATTAAAATATGGCTACTACGTCTAACGAGATTATTGATAAGATAGGGACAGTGAAGAGACAATTATTATATCATATTAAACGCCATATTATCTAAAGCATTGTATCTGATGCGCTCCTAACTCAGCGGCTTGCATTGACCTCAATTCATCGGTCTAGTTAGGCCGATAAGCTTTTGACTTCCTCAGTTATAAGGAGAGAGAAGTGTTCTTGTCAAGGGCTCAGCAGTGGGAATTGAAGTCATGTTAACTTAACTAAATAGGAGAAGAAAAAGAAGAGGGAGAAAAAGCAAATCTTTTATCAATTTCTAGATGACCCGGCACACGATGTTCTGCCATATAAAAGATTCATTCTACCTATGTTCCCGTGAGAAAAACTATTGTCCAGGATAAAAAGTAGCTGTAATCTGTAAAAGTAAATAAAATTTACAATTCTCCCAGTTTTATCTAAATCAGTCTGGTGGTTTCAGAGTTGCTATACAATTTTTATCCTTTTTTCCACGATATCCTGCCCTGGATGGATATCCTTCCATCCCCGCCCTATATTTATATTAGTATTATTATTATATATTACATTAGTATAGCCCTATAACCTTCCTCTGTAAGTGGACTATCCAGCACAAAAATAAGTTTTGAATTCGAACCAGTTTTTCCTGAGATTACCGCGTTCAAACAAACGAACAATCTCTTCTTCTTTATAATCTATACTAATATTTTAAAGAGGAAAAATTTGATTTTTTGAAGAAAATGGGCTCTGAAACTACTGGGCAGATTTGAAAAAATATTTTTCTATTAGAATCGTATAGAATAGTTTTAAAAAACGTTCGGGATCCGTATGAAAAAATCTAGTGTAACTCAATGTGCGTGAAATCCTTATATCGCGTACGCTGCGGAAACTGTTTACAATAGAGCAACGTGATGTACTACAGTTTTATAGAGGACATCAATATCTACAAATAAGTCCGCGACACCATATTTCTAACAGTTACAGTTAAGTCACAATAACTATGTTTGTCTGGTTCGTCCGAAGCAAGTGAGGGGAGTATTAGTAGAATATGGAAATGTCACCGAGTCTGGGTACTCGGCAGTCGTCACCAGCGGACGACTAAATCAATTCGCACCCGTCGACCTTGCACTTATTTTCTAATTACGTTATATATCTCGGTTATTAATATAATATATGGATTTTATGCGTCATTACACTGGCTATTTCATGGCCACCGTCGTCCATGGACAACCAGGAAGCGACGATAAATAACCGTTTTTTTTATACTCATATTATGTCTTATACTTACCTCACCAAGAATCGTTATGGAAAATACAAATAAACATCACAAGTAAACATAGCCCAAGAACAAAGACTCATCTGTTACCAAAGTTCTTCGTCTGGAAATCAAACCCGGAACATCTAGCTTCGCAGCAAAACGCCACCTAATAGATATAAAAGAAAGATTACTTATATAGTTATTATTTTTTGCCTCATGATAAGTTAGTATAACTCCACACAGTTTTGAGAATTTTATTTAGAACTCTCAAGAGTGCGGCTTCCATAATGTTTTCCTGCGTAGCAAATAAGAATCGACTTTTAATATGCACATAACTTTAAAAATCAGAGGAGGTAGGATTTGAATCTGGGACCTCCCGTTCGATAGACCGACCTTGCAAACCGGTCAACACATTAATGACCCAGTAATGAGCACATAAAGCTCATGAATGAGGAGGTCTAATATATACCGCCTAGCTGCTTCCCTGCTAATCGGAAGACAGTATGATTCTTTCGATTTGGTATTTCAATAGCCCAATAATGAGCTCGGGTTCTCCTGGGAGGCCTACGTACCCCACCACGTTGCTCCACTAGGTATTAAGCGGGTATGTTTCGTTCGATTTGCTATTTTAATCAAAAAAAAAAGAGGCTCGATCATATGTATTTCGACTTTGATTATGAAAACACTTGACGTTCATTTTTAATTTATTTCGGCGGAGTAATTCGGTTTTCGTTCCACTGAAAGTGGTTGTACTAACAGCAAGCCTGCTCCATTCGGGTCACAGAGCTTGTAGTGTATTTATTTTTCGATAGTGTACCCCTTATGTTTGTTTTAAGCCTTTATATAAACTACTAGACTAGCTGTGCCCGCGACTTCGTCCGCTTGGAATTTAACCAATTCGCAGATTTAACAACAACTTATTAATTCTGTATGTCGCGTTTAGAACTACTAATATTTTAAAATGAAAATTGCCTATGTTACTCTATATAACATCAACTATCTGTACTGAAAGTCCTGTCAAAATCGCTCCTGCCGTTCCAGAGATTAGCCGGAAGAAACAAACAGAAAGACAAAAACTCTAAAAATTATTATTTGAGTATATACAGTGTATATATACCGTGTATAAATTTATATGCATTTAGTAAAAAACAGTTTGAATTTTACAACTAGACACTCTTTTTTCATATAGAATGCAGTATTACGAAATATTTAAAAAAGGGGTCATTCTGTAACATATTTATTAATAAAAAAAAAAATTTAGGTATTAGTTCGTTCTTAATACCCGATTCAATACTCCTATTACCGTATTAATTAAACTATAAGCTAAACTTTAAAATAATATCTATAAAACCATAGGAAAAGTGTACACATTTTTTTCACAAAACTATGTTAAAAATTAAAATCTGACCCACCGATTACGTAACAAAACAAAGAAATACGTATACCGAGTCAGCTTCTGTCGGCTCTTTTCCATCGAGCCACGTTCAGCGCTATTTTTGGTCTACCACCAACGCAACGTGATCTGACAGCTAATTTTTAAAACTAAAAAACTATTTTAACTTTTAAATGAACGCCATATTAGTATAGGTCTGGACAAAACAATGGTATCTACATCTTAATGCTTCGTATTAGTTTTTATAAGACTTATTGCGAAGTTGATATTACCGTTTTAGTGGCCAGCTTTAAAATTTCTTTGTGCAAATTTGCAAAGTCTGTTTAAGGGCGTACCGACAATAATGTCTGCAAAATAGTAACTTTGTATTTAGGTTTAAGAATTATGCTTACTTAAAAGTCATTCATCCAGAAAAAATTAAAACCAGCTATGAGCTGGAACCCACTGATAGCCCAATTGCCTTTCGCGGTCGCCCGTCGTCCTACCGACCGTGCCCGTTGCTCAACTTTTTCGATCGTCTACAATCGACACATGCCACCTGGCTATGAACACTTAGATTTGACGTAATAACTTTCTAAATCCTTACTTATATTATATCCCTACTACGCTACTTCAATAATTTATTTACATACATACATAGCTTTATCTTTGACGATTTTCCATACAAATTTTATCCCATTTTTCGATATAACATAGCCTATATTTTTTCTCAACTCCTAATCTATTTCTGTACTAATTTTCATAAAAATCTACTAGTTCAGATATTAACCTTACAGACAGAGAGAAATACTGAGATAGTTACTTTCGCATTTATAATATTAGTAAGTAAAAAAATACTGCTCTTCAGGATGCATCGTAAAATTCCATTGTACAACCGTAACGTAAATTAATGCGGAGTTTCAACCAGCAACCGACCATAATGGGGCAATAAATCTGCATTCCCCGAAGCTCTTGTTCACAACGATCTATAAAAAATCCTTTTAACGCCCATTTACACTGCCCGAGGTATCGGAATTCGAGTTTATCCCATAAAATTGCCATACAGAATTGACAAGCTTTCAAATGTTACAATTCAATATTTATGAAACTTGGTAAACTTTGATCGGTCACTTAGTGTTAAAATGTTACAATTACATCTAATATTTCATTGTACAGTTAACTTGACCAGTGACCTTTTATCCTATTAATATTTAAACGTAATAGTTTGTGAGGATAGATAGATAGTTGTTCCTCTTTCACGTAAAAAAGACTGTACAGATCTGGATGAAATTTGGCACTTAGATAGATTATAGTTGGGAATAACACATATGCTAATTTTAAGAACGTAACTACCACGCGGGCGAAGCCACGGACAGAAACTAGTTGGTTGTATAAACCAGGTTTTACATGAAAAACAGTAGTCCTAGGTATCCTACGAATAGTATAAATGCAAAATCTTTTCAATACTTCCCAAAATTGCGTGATATACATATATTAATCCAAGGGTGATCGATTCCTTGACAGAAAAAAAACTAACATGCAATTTTCATAATAATTTTTGACACGATTTTCTACAACCCGATTACTTACATACAAATTATAATATGAGAATCAATCGTATTATAATGTAAAATAACATTACCAGTTACTTGATGTGACTCTTAATTCATATATTGTACGTTACTAATCTTTACAGCTCTGTGATTTACTAGGTTTGAAATCACAAAACACGTTATCAATCAGTACATCTTTGACACCTTTTTACCTTTCATCAGTACAAATTTTACATTTCATCTTCACAGCTCTCACTATTTTGTATCTCACTATTTTGGTATTTTTATAACCATTAGGCCTAAATAGCCTACGTATTAGTATAATTCAGATGTTATTCAGCACATTAAATTCATCTTTCATTCTGAGAATGAGGCGTAAAAAACGGTTATTTGTGTTCTTCGCTAGTTGTAAACAAAGAAACTTCAAATCTTATAATTCTTAGGATGTGTCGTAAAAAATAAAATAATATACAAATATCTATATTATGCCCATTTTTTGCTAATTGTCGCAAACGAATAAATTCATCAGATATTACTAAAACACCATATCAAGCTTGTTTATGTATTACGTTGTAATTTGCCTCAATTGTGTTCCAGACCACTCTACAATATAAATACAGTATTTTTTTAGGATAGTAGGACGAAACGAAGAAATTATGTGTTCGCTACGATTACGATATAATTGAATATTAAGATCAATACATATTTCAAAGTATTATGGTTTCATAAAAAATAAATTTATTGCAAAATATATATAGCTTCACACAATAGGACAAAAAATATCTTTACTTGAACATTTGAAATACTTTTTACATTATTATAATATTCCCACAGGATTTCAGTTCACTGAAACTCAAATCCGTCATTAACCCACGCGGAAAACATCCTCACATTGACATGACAAAATTACGATCGCCTTTTTGCGACCATCATCATGGGACCTGTTCAGAATCAATCAATTTCTTTACTGATACACATAGCGGCCTTGTATTTCCGGATACATCGTAATGGTAGTACAAGCGTAAAGATCAACGGGTGTCCACGCCACGCCCGCGCACAGTAGTCGTATAAAAAGTGTTGCCGATGTGACTCTGTACTCACTCATTGAGATTCTCTTGACTCGCACAGCAATGGCAGCTAAGGTGAATATTGTGAAGTGTCGTGTTGTTAGATTAGTATCCGTGTGTGTTTTTTTATTAGTAAATTAGATTTGATTAGGAGATTAGTTCGTGGAAATAATTTACCTCGCCTTCTCTTGCTCAATATAAACTAATAAGGAATTTTACAGATATGTAAATTTTACATAGCATCCCCTTACGTATTTGTTAAGGAAATATTAGACTTTTTCAGATTTTTTCAAATAACTAGCTTTTGCTTATCAATAATTACATACATAGTTTTACTGTCAACGTTCGTTCAAATTCGTCTTAGCTTCCAAACAAACTTCCAGCGTCTACCCAATAAGGTTTTTTTTTGATAAACTTTGCATTATATGTATATCAGTCAAGTGGCTTAGACGAGTAAGCTTAACAAACAGACCGACAGAATTACTTTTGTATGTACAATATGAATAACTATATACTTTTTACTAAACATGACAAAGTATCCCCCAATACGTTCTGTATAGACTCGACTGTTGTCCTGCAAAATGCTAGAATTATTAATTCTCTTTACGTAGATAAAACATGCGTCAGAACTAAGTACATCATATTTTAAAAAATGGACATGTTATGATACTGTTAAATTTTACATTCTTTCTAATGTCACTACTCAGATATACTTGCACCCCAGTTACTCAAAGATTTTTATTTTTGGTACTCTCCAATCTACATATGTATATATAAGAAACCGACGAAGTAGCATACTTCTTGGCCGCCTAATTTATTCCATGAGGTTGATAGCATAAGACAAATTAAATCGATTTTAATAAAATAACGACTGAGTGCTACTTCAAGATAGTGACTTAGAATATATTTTGCATTACTTTAATTGTTATAAGTGGTTAACAGACAGGCAAAAATTCAAAGAGTGATACTTTTTTTTTCTGGAAACTAACTTCGACTTACAATGATTAAACGCATACTTAACTTATTCCTTTTCAATTATTGAGAAACATTAAAGATAACTGTAGTTAGTAACATCATTTTTAACACAAATATTCAACTTAATAATATGCTAATCTAGGTATACCGAATTATCAGATATTACAAATCGGATAAAGTTAGCAAAGCCAATTAATTTAAAGAAGATAATTAACACAAATGAAGGACCAATCATTTTATTCCCCAGTTGGTCGTATTCCTCGCCCTGGTCGCCGCGGCCCACTGCTCAGTGGTGCCCGTGGCACGAGCAGACGCCGACTACACAAGCTTCTCTTACGATGTGGCTGACCCTAACACCGGTGACTACAAGAGCCAAGTCGAGACCCGCGTCGGAGGTGTAGTGCGTGGCCAGTACTCCCTCGTCGACCCCGATGGCACCAAGCGCACTGTGGACTACGCTGCTGATGACGTGAACGGATTCAACGCAGTAGTACGTAAAGATCCTATCGTTGCCGCCGCGCCTGCTGTGGTTGCTGCCGCGCCTGCTGTAGTAGAAGCCCGCACTGTGGTTGCCTCCGCTCCTGCCGTGGTTGCCTCCGCCCCAGCCGTCGTTGCCGCGCGCACTGTAGCGGCTCCAGCCGTAGTTGCTTCCGCTCCTGCAGTCTACGCCGCGCGCACATACGCCGCTCCCTCCGTGGTAGCCTCTGCTCCCACAGTCTACGCCGCGCGCACATACGCCGCTCCCTCCGTGGTTGCCTCTGCTCCCGCAGTCTACGCCGCGCGCACATACGCCGCTCCCTCCGTGGTTACCTCTACTCCCACAGTCTACGCCACCCGTGCTTACTCTCCTAGTGTATACGCCTCTCCGGTTGTAACCACTCGCTCCTACGCTGCTCCATACTACACCAGCCAAAGTGTGGTAGCTCCCAGTGTCTACGCCGCGCGTACTTACGCCGCGTCTCCCTACTACGCTGCCTCTCCCTACACCTATGGAACCTACTCTGCGCCTGTCTCATACTGGTAGACGTAATGTAAATCGACATGCTAGTCATAAGGGTCCACCACGAAATAATCGAGTCCTTACATTGTAAATATTGTTAATTTATACATATGCATATGTACCGAATTAAAATCGAATTACAAACCTAATGATTATCTTTTTTTGTACACCCAAATAATACACGAGAACAAACATTCATGTGTGATATAAATCCTAGCCGGAAATCGAAGCCGAAACCCCTCATTACGCAGGCAGGATTGCTACCAATGTAATTCAAATACCTAATTACGAATCAATTTACGAAACTTAAAAACTATCACCTTTTATCTGTATTTATAGTTATATAATTGCATTTCTCATTTCTTGCTATCACATCTCGTGATATGACGTCACGTAATAATTTAACGAAATATAGATTTAATTACCATATCATTACGCCTAAAGCCGTAGAAAGTACTTGTTATGGCTGTGTGGTAGATTTTATTATTTATCCATAGTCAGGTTACACTGATGTTTTATATTAGAAAACAAACTTTATTAAAATATTTAAAATACAAACTTTACTGATAAAGCCCTACTACGAAGAAACATATAAAATAACCTTATTGTCATCCGTTGAGAAGTTTTTTTGCCTGGAGCCAATGTTGAACGTAGCAGCAGATCATTCTTATCATATAAATGCATTGTCATCGGAATTGAAGGAGTATGCAAGAGGATGTGGGTCTAATTAAGCTCGCAAGATTTGACCCGTAAAATACTAATATAAAAATATACTAACATACTTATATAGGAACATACACTGCAAGTTAAATAAAAGCTTGAAAAAACTGAAATCCCAAAACATATGTAAGCCCCAAGAAGTCATAAGTGATACTAAGCAAGATGATATCAGTGTAATATGCCGTAACTTGAAAAACAAAGCTCTTAAACTAGGTGTAAGGTTAATGTGTCAGTGTCATGTGTCAACTGTCATCCTGTCAACTGATATCCTGTCAACTGTCATCCTGTCAACTGTCATCCTGTCAAAAGTTTCTCATCGCCAGTTCAGCCAGGACCAACCATGCGACTGAGTGGAAACACGACGCGAAAATCATACATCGTGAGTACCCGGAACATAGAATAAGATGGAAAGGCCAAATTTATGATAATAATTTACTCCACTCATCGTAGGCTATGCTATATTAGTGGTACACCTTATACAGTTTTTCGCATCGATATTTCGAGCCAGTGCAGATCGATGCGCGTCTCTTTGTTCCTGTTTGATAGGAGAATATTAGTGTTGCCAGTATTAAAGTTTTGTGATTTCATAATAAACATGTGTTGCCATAGTATTAATTGTGTACAATATAGTAAACGGAGTTTACAGTTATAATAGAGCACAAAATCACTATATGTTTCGTCGATTTTAATCTTATAATTGTTAGCCACTTTAGTAGATTTTATTTAAGTAAACAATAGAGAGTAATATTCCTAATTAATTACTTTAAATTACATAAAACAATAAAAGTGTATAAGACCTTAAATGATACACTATTGAGCCCTTTCTCTTTGCATCTAAGAAAGTCTGAAGTCTAGGTATACACCATACACCAAGCATACCCGAAGCTCCTCCAATATAGATGGTGAATGGATATGTAAGTAATCTGTTATATACTACAGTATACCTATACTCTAGTATACAATAGATATATAGTTATACTAGAGTATAGGTATACTGTAGTATACAATAGACAGAGAGCACACGCAGATCATGTATGCGGTTAAAATTCCACCATAAATTTGAAAAATCTAAGTTGTTATTAATAGAATTGAACTGTTAATAGAAGTGTTGCTTAACATCATTAAGTATTGGACGTATGATAGTGTGCAATGACTAATCAATAATTAAATTAATTTCAACAGTAGCTTTCTGCATTTCTTATCGATACGTGTAAAGTTTAACCGTGCCAAATTTCATAGTCTTCCGCCCGCCTGGTATTCATAGAAAGTTTTTGCTTCACGTTGGCTTAAACCCATCGATGGCCCACTACTGAGTACTGGTCCACCTCATACTGAGGAGGTCTAGAGCATACTCTGCTGCTACTCTAATGTGGATTAGCAGACTAGTTGCTTCACGTATTCATATATATCTGACGGCGTCCGATAAGTCTTAGGCATTGTCATGTGACAAATTCAAGACCTCAACCTATAAGTACCTTCAGAAGCACCAAAGCAAGAATTGACCAAAAGTGAACTTTGATAGAATAAAGTAATTTGTTTTATACTAAATTTAATGAGATGAGATTCCTATCGTAAACAGATATTGGACAGTTTGATGTAAAACAAATTGGATCGGTCGAGTTTGTTTTTCAACCAAATTAAAAAGGAGGAAGTAATTTTTATACTATATTTTTTTTATAAATCACCATTATCATCACCGACCTGCATTATTATACATAATTATACATATATAGCAAATTAATAACTGATTTCTGTACTCCATACATGCAAAATATTTGACAAGAACTGTAACATTTTTTAGATTTTAGGTCTGTTTATCTATTTGTCGGTTTGTTAGTACGCAGTAATACGAAACTTCTTATCAGATTTAAATGTGGTTTTTGATTCAGTAAAAAGCCGAGCCATATACAACTAGAAAATTGGAAATAAACTAGGCATTCTTGAGTAAAATAATTATTAAAAAGAGTTTATGAATTTGCTAAGAATTGGATCATGTCTTAAACAAGCGTTGTTAACGAATACCAGTGTGTAATTCATAATGATGAATTACACCGATTATTTATATGAATGCATACAAATAATTGACGGGAAACCCACTGCAAATATCAATATATTTTTACTTTTTTCAAATAGCATTTAACATAGTATTTTTAGCTACGTAAAGCCCATGACACTTGACGTTGACGTAATATTACATCAACCCAAAGATGAAAGTAATATCAACAGTAAAACCATTTCATTGTATTTATAATTAACCTTTAATTAAATATATATTTACAATTATGTTCGTTTGGAGTATATATGCCCATTCATGTCATGAATTACCAGTACAGACCAGAGGAGTAGGGAGACGCGACCACGCTACCAGCGGAGTAGATGCCAGAACCGTAGGTACGTGCGACGACCGCTGGGGCGGAGGCGGCGTACACACTAGGAGCCACTACGCCGGGAGCAGAGGCGACCAAGGGAGCGGCGTATGAGCGGGCAGCGACGACTGCTGGAGCAGACGCGACTACAGCGGGGACGGCGTACGAGCGGGCAGCAACGACTGCGGGAGCTGACGCGACTACTGCAGGGGCGGCGTACGAGCGGGCAGCAACGACCGCGGGAGCAGAGGCGACCAGTGCGGGCGCGGCGTAAGTGCGGGCAGCCACAACTGCGGGAGCAGAGGCGACGACAGCAGGTGCGGCGTACGTGCGGGCAGCGATCACAGCGGGAGCAGAGGCGACGACAGCGGGAGCAGATGCAACCACTGCGGGAGCGGCAGCTACAACAGCGGGGTCTTTACGCACTACTGCGTTGAATCCGTTCACGTCATCAGCAGCGTAGTCCACAGTGCGCTTGGTGCCATCAGATTCCAGAAGGGAGTATT